>PVLA01010708.1:0-60567 GCA_004027455.1 Hydrochoerus hydrochaeris
TTAGCGAACTGAGGAAAGTCAAGGTGGGACATTTTTCCCACAATAGGCTGGAGAGTGAACATTTTCAGCTATGTGAACCTATGGATTCTGCTCTGCTCCCCAAGCCCTAGAAAATTCAGAAGTAAATGGAGAAGGTTCTGCCCCCCAGTAATACTTTGCGGACAAACCTGGATATACTAATAACCTACACGCACTCAACATCTCTCTGAGCAGACTCAGCAACTTCCCCCAGTGGAACCCTTCTGGACATGGCTCCGTGAGTTGGTCAGGAGGTAGCAACAGGCAGGAAGACAAAAAGGGGGAAAGACAGCAAGAAGGAAGGAGGATGTAAGGTGGGAAGAAGGAAAGAGGGAGAAGAAAGAAACGAGAAAGGAAGGAAGGAAATGAGCACTCCTGCAACCAGTATGTGTGTGTGTGTGTGCGCGCGCATGCACACGTGTGTGTGTGTGTCCTTACAGCCACATATATGCTCTTCCACTTGAGCCACCCAGCTGTGAGCATGGTTTATCCATGACTAACACACACATAAACAAGAAAAACTGTGCCCTAAGCTCCAAGGAATGGGATCTAAAACCTCTCACATCATAGGCAAGGGCTCTACTCCTGAGCTACATCCCCACCCAGAAGCTTGTTCCTGTGTTTAACATGTTCATGTGACTTGGGAACAGGAAGAACGTTTAGAATGGTGTGGAGTCCATTACCCAGCAATTGGCAATCATTTCCTACAGCACTTCAGACATTCATGGGCTCTTAACTGCCAACCTATGTATCCTGGTGAGCACCTCTGGTCTCAGTCACAGTCCTCAGCCCCTAGACAGGGGGTCCTTCATCCTCCCAGAGTGACACTGTCACATCTAACACTATCAGGAATCCCCTGTCCGCCAGGACTCAGTCCTGTTACCATTTTTGTTTATACTTCAATTTCTCTTCCAGTTAAATTCATCTTCAACCATGTAGACAGGATACACCACCAACCAAAATCTCCAGTTCCACTACCTATTTCTGAAATTGGCTTTCTAGACAGAGACATCGGCCACCTTCTATGAAGTGTGAGTTCTGTGTTAGCAGGCATGGTCCTTGGCTAGCATCCCTAGATGGGCACCTCTCTCCTGGAGACCCGCAGGGAATGCAGATCCTTCCCCCCCCAATCCCCATCCCAGGCCCTCAGACTCAGAAACCCCACAAGTGAGCTGTTTTGCTGCAGTTTCTCCGAACCAAGGACCATAGTTCCCTGGCCTCCAATCCACCAACATGCTCACACATACAGAGGACAACAGCAAGAGGGAAGGAAGGGTGGGCTTTATTTTGCATCTTTTAAAAGATAGTTGATGATATCATGACGTTCCCTGAGTAACAGCGATGGAGTGTGCTCAGGCAAGAGTATTCCTGTCCCACAAAACCCAGATTACAGAGCACAGCAACTCTGCACACAGCTGCAATCAGCTGTGACATGTCAAGCCATGTCAAGATGCATGCAGAGAAGGAGCTAAAAATACCACCATGGTGCTCAGAGCCGCAAGCTCCAGATCATCCAATTCAGGACCGGAGGAGAACTGCTGCCGGCCATTCCTGCGGACCCAGGAGCCCCAGCCAGGAGGGTCAGGCCCCTGCACACCCGCACACCATGTGCATCCGAGCCCCTATCTCTATGGGTGCACAGCGGATGACTGCAAGGGAAGTTGCTCCTGAGAATGGTATTTTAGATGCTAAAAATAGAATGCTCTGAGCATGAACGATACGAACAGTTACCCCACAAGCAAAGCTACTGAATTATATAATAACATGTTTAAACTCCACAAGTCACAGGCTGATGGTGGGCAGTACTGACTCAGGGCTCAACTTCTGGGCAATCAAAGAGTTAAAATTAAGAAAAAAATAAACAGAACATAATTTATATTCCAAGTATCCAGAGAACTGCAAACTGCCAGGCTACTTAGGTGTGCAGTTCAGGAAGGGAAGACAAAGACAGAACGTTTTATAAGGGCTTCCTCTTTTAGCTTACCAGGCCGAGCTGTGAAGTGAAACAGCAGTAAATCTGCAGGATACCTTTCTGGGAATGTTTCCCTCACCGAGAGCAGCACCCAGGTGACAACCGAATAGAGGCCCCAGACAGATTTACCCCATCCTCCATCCTCACTTCAAGCGATGAAGCTCCGACTGCTTCTGAATGAACCTCAGTCTTCCTTTCATGCTTTGTTATTCTTAGGTTTGCATCTGTGGAATCATGATGGGTCTGCAGACTTCCTACTTCATCCTTAAAGAGCAACATGCTAACCTCACTGCACCAGAGGGCTGTTCAATGACTTCCTTTCCTGTGCCCAGGAAGAGAGCTGGTGGCTCAGGACACAGGGACAGCACGCAGACCCCAGGCCCCCGCTCCAAGCCCTTCAGAGGCAGAATCACCATTTCCCACTGGGTCCGGGGCTCCTTGCAGCCTAGAACTCTGCTAGCAACTTCTGAAGCCAAGAACGAACAGCACTGCAGGCGCCTCAGACTTTGTTTCTTCAGCTCCAGTGCCGGCCACCCAATCTCACTTTCAAACCATTTTTCAGAACCAAAACTCCACAAACAACACTACATGCAGAATCAACTAAAAGTAAAAGATTCCCCCAACACACACACACACACACACACACACGCATGCACGCATGCACACGCGCACACGCACACGCACAAAACCAGGATCCTATGAGCAGGATAATGATGTTCAGGAGAATGAAATACTTATTCCTAACACTCAGGGAAGGTTTAAACTCCACTGCGGAAAGGTCTCCTAGCTGAATTTTCACAAAACCTGGCTCAGGCGTAGGATATCGGGCAGTTCAAATGCACATCAGTGACAATCTATTATTTGCTGGAAATTATCTCCTAATCTGGAGATGCAAAGGTGTCCAGGTGGAATTTTATTTTTAGACCATAAGGAATAGATTGCAACGACAATCACATGGAAAGAAAAGACCACGGTGGCTCTCTCTGGGCTCTGGGGCAGACACTTGGGGCTGGTCCTGGTCTGACCCCTCTGTGGGAGAAGACCGTAGCCCTCACTACCCCAGCTCCAAACACGTTCCCCAGCACGCCGCAGCTCAGATTTGCCACGTGTTTATCTTCCCATAGCTGCTCTACACGGCCACCCACCCCATCCCGCCAGAGGGAGCGCGGATCCAACTCACCTTGTGGTCAAGGGGTGAATCTGGGAGAAAGTCTCCATCTCCCCCAGAAACTCTGCTTTCCCGCAGGCTCCTGGATGGGCACCCCCCACCACCCCAGGAGGCAGCAGTTGGCAGCGGCTCACTTGCTCATTCAGACTCTGGGTTCCCTGAAAAAGCCTCCAGCACGGCGCGCAGCACTGCAATTGTCAGAAAGCTCCTGTCTGCCTTCGGGGGCTGAAGCCCATGATTATCCGTAAACACCCTTAAATATAGGCACTGCCGGACGGGCGCAGGAGGTGGGGCTGGGGGCGAGCAGGGCAGCCGGGGGCTGCAGCATCAGCTTGGGGGACCTGGTGCCCACCCCCAGCCCCCTCTGTTCTGCTCAGAGCCTGGTCTCCCCTGTACTCTCGATTTGTCACCCACACTGCCCAGGGGCATTGGGCACTGCCCAGGCTGGCAGAAGTCCGCAGGACCAGACCTCTATGCCCCATTCACAAAGCCCACACTACTGTGGCGACTTCTTCTCCAGCAAAAACGCCTGGACTCCAGGAGTTCTCGCGGGAATCCAGCCTCTTCCTTCACCCCCACCTCAACTGCTGCCTCAGAGACTGCAGGGCGAGGGGACCTTGGCATCGCAGAGTCAAAAGGCTGTTGCCACCTGGGGTTAGGAAGCCTGCCAGACACACCCCACTGTGACCCCCACAGGAGGGGACATTCCAGCACCTGATGAAGATGCAGAAGGCCAAGCCCGAGAGGAGGTCACAGGGGACACAGAGGGCGCAGCATCACAGTGGGCACTGCCGCCCCTGCCCTCCCTAGTGCTCCCATGCACTTGTGCCCTCTATGCACTGGGTGACAGCGGCACCCCTACTTCATTCTGAGAACCAGAGTGTTCCTCCTCTGCCCATCACTCGGGGTGGGAGAGCCCAGGGCTGAGAAGCCATCCGGGGGTACAGGGCCCTGGGAATCTGCATCGCTTCAAAATCACAGGAGCCTGGGAGGGGCGCTGCATCCCTGCCTCAGTATTCCAGCTAGCGTGGCAGGTGATGGCCCCAGAGAGCTCCCCGAGGGCCAGGAGAGGCTAGTGAAGCACCCATATTGAGCCAGTTACCCTGGCCCCTCAGAGAACACAAGTCCTTCTCTAAGTGAGATGAACTCACGTGATGGCAGGGCCACCTTCTACTCCTGCCCACTGCAGGGATAGCGCCCCTCTCACAGGGCTGTGTGCCACACCCCCACCCATCGCTGGCCACACCGTGCAACAGGGTGCCCTCTGGTGCAGCACGTGCACAGCGATGAGGTCAGAAGAGGGGTGCAAAGCGCTTACCTTGAGGTGAAGGCTCCATGAGGAGCTAGCGAGGGGAAGGGGGAGGGACCCCAAGCGCAGGGTTCAGCAGGCCCTGTCAGGACGATCCTGGGTAAGCACCTCGATTCTGTCATTTCCTAGAAATTACCCACATTCAGGCTCACTCTGGAAACCTCTCATTCCGGTGCCCACTGACTGCCCAGACAGGTTGCTCTCATGAGAGAGGAGGCTTTGCCTCTGCTAATGACACCTTTGAGCCACCCTTCCTGGGGAAGGAGCCGGCCTGGGGCGCCCATGGCTGAGTCGGGGAGAAGGCAGGGCTGAGAGCACCTGAACCTCCACCAGAACCTCTGTCCCAGCCAAGACAGTGCTGCGTCCAGGGGTCTCCGGGTCTCCCAAGCTGCTGGTGTCCTTGCTGGGCACCTCAGACATGGTGTTTATGCAGGTCAAGCGATAAGGAAAGGAACCTGGGGGCAGTGGGGTCTGGGTTCCGTATGCTAACAGTCACTGTTTAGAAACCACCAGGCCTGAGATGGCGCAGAAGCCCACTCTGACCAGCTCAAGCAGAAAGGCGGCGGGGGAAGCAGGACCTCCCGATCCCAGAACCCTGAAATGCCAGCCTCCCTCCACACCCGCTTCCTCTGCAGCAGCCTGGCCCCGGCCATGTCTCTGATACATGCTAGGGTCAGGCGCCTCACCCCGCTCCATCTCCGTGCCTGTGTCTCTCTCTGCAGTGACCCCTGTCATTATCTGTTTCTCCTCATCACTGTCTTGGTCTCTCTCCACTGTGCCACGATCTTGCTGTCTCCGTGTGTCTCTGTCTTACTCTCTCTAGCTCTGTGTCCCTGCCCCTTTCGCTCTGTAATCCAGCCCAGCGTAGCTGTCACAAGCAGACGGTCCTGGTCCCTGAGCCCATCGGACACCTCACCCGTTGTGCATTTGCCTCCACCTCTGGAGGGTGAACTGCGAGAAGCTTCCCCACTTGCCTCAGTTGTGGAGGGCTGGGGTGAGAGATGCCCAGCTCGGGCTGCCAGGCAGCGGACACTGGAAGCTGAGCTGACCCTCATGGCCCTTCTTGCCCCAGCTCCAAGCCCTGAACCTGGATCTGCTCTGGACTCCTCATCTTCACTCAGATGTCCTCTGCCAAGACCCTTCACACTGTTCTTAGGGTTCTGATCCCCAGGAACCTCCAGGCTCCTGTTGACCCACTAGAACTGCAAGTTGGTTTTCCTTTCATGCCTCTTGATGGTGCCAGCCGATACCTTCAATCTCCTCAGCCTTCTCCATGCAGCCCAGTGCCAACGTGAGGCCAGCCCAGTCCTCTGACATGAAATAACCTCCAACAACCTCCACACTTGTACTCACCAGGGCCATGGACAAACACAGTGGATCTTCCTCCACCATGAGAACACAGGGCCTCCAACCTCACCATGTACCCAACCTCCCACCCTTCCATCTGCTGGGACTTCTGGTCCACCTCAGCTCTCCCTCCCTCTCTCGGTGCCTCTGCCCGTTCCTTCCTGGTGTTAAACATCCAGGTCAACCTGGACCCATGGGCAGCATTTCCAACTAGCGCTAGAGAGGAGTCAGTCATTCCCTTGACCTTCATCACAACCTCCAAGCACCACTGTCTGCTTTTTCTCATTTCTGCTTTCAAGCAGAGAGCTTAAAATCTGTGGGAGAAAAATCACAATACCATGCCCCGTGATGAATTCAGTGAGGCACCTGAGGTTTTCTCACACATCCCCAGCTGATTTCCTTATACCATTTCCCAATCCTCGCAGGGCGCAGTGAAGCCCAGCACTTCTGTGTGCAGCTGTTAGCACTGCAAGTCAGCACAGCCCTTTGGGGTGACAATCCCGCACTGCTTTTAGGAGGCATACAACATTTAACTTCTTGAGTTCATGTCTTAGACTCTACCTTGAAAAGACAAATACTCTAAACACAGAGAACACCGCATACCTGAGGGATTTACAGGAATATTAGCAATCATATAGAACATTTAAAAGCACTGAAAATGTCCAACCCAAGGCAGAACAGATAGGCAAATTTCACTGCAGCAGGTTTTCTATTGAAAGACCGCTTATGCCAGGCTTGCAATTTTGGCAAGGAAACTTCAATTCAGACTACTGGAAATACAGTCCTTTTTTTGATTACAAAATAAAATAAAGTCAAGCAAGCCAGGGGCCGCGTCCTGGAGGATGCAGAGCAGAAGGCCAAGCCAAGGGCACCATTCCCTTGAGAGGGCAGGGACTGCAGAGGTGGCAGGAGAGACCTCCTTCTGGGCTGAAGGATACTCGTACTCCTCTGGAGAACTAAGCAGAAGGCGTCACAAGATGATCTAATTTTAGGAGTTGATCTCTGCAAGGGGCACCTGCTAGGTCAGCAGAAGGTGTACGATGCTCCTGGAAGGGACGGAGGTGAGACTTCACCCAGTCTTAACACCTGTGACACCCACAGCCCCGCAGAGGGGTGGATCAGCAAGGACTTCCGGTCCTCGCTGAGATGGTGGAGGGTGGCGACATGGCCTCTGCAGGCAGGGAGGAGCCCTATGCCGAGGATGAGGGCAAGAGGTGGGAGCTGGCGTGGGGGCCACAGCAGAAGGTCAAAGTGAAGCCAAGGCTGAGTAAGACAAGCGTGATCACGGGGACCCAGGCTGGGCGGACAAGTGGTGGGAACTATTCCAAGAGGGGGAAGGAGCCCTGCAGGAACCTGGGGAAGCAGCGCTGGAGAACCAGGTCACCAAGAGGGTGAAGAGCAGGCACAGTTACAGCCAGAGCGCAGCCGCCGCGGAGGGCAGCTTTGCGGGGGACCCTGTGCAGAAGCGGGTGGCCGGGGGGACTGGGGCAGAAGGAGCAAGTCACATTTCTGATCCCTCCCAATTAAAAGCGCTGCTCTGCCACTGCTCGTAATGGGGCTTTGTCACCCCCTTGCCCTCTTTCTATGGGGAAGCTTGTTTTCTATTATTCATTTGCTAACTAATTATCCATCCACCACCATTCCAGGTACACTGAAAATATATATCCATAATCAATAAGCGCTACAGTCAGGTGGGAGTTTTCTTCCATTTTGTCAACCGTTCAGAAAAGAACAAGAATCACAGGGCAATACGCACTTGTCAATTCACGCTGAAGACCACGGGAACGCGGCAGCGGGGTAACGTGGAAGTGGCCGTCACGTGATCTCGGATGCCCTGCTGTTGACGTGGACTCTACAATGTGGCCCTTATACACAACAGCTTTGTGAAAAGGAAAAACGCAGATGAACACGCTAAGCAGAAAGATATTTGCCAAACACATTCAGGCATCCTATGATTCTTTCCACAGTCTTCTTTTTATGTGTCCATTTTTCTTGCACAGAGAAAAACATTCAGGCTCGGAGGAAACCCAGAGTTTTCCCCCAGGCTACACCGCTAGGGTGCTGCCGAGCTGGGAAGAGAGCCCGGGCCGGCCAGGCCCCAGAGCCGGGGGTGCATCTGCACGCGGCCCTGTCCGTGACCCCGCTGAGTAGGTCGCCTCACTAGGGAACCACGTGGCATTTACCGCGCTGAGTCTGGTGGTCACGGTGATGCCTTTCGGGGGAGCTTGGCCGAGTAGGATGGCACTGCAAGGTTTTCATCTCACTAGTACGAAACAAAAGGTAAACCAGGGCCTCACTAGGAGCAGCCGCGTCCCACGCACATTAATGTCAGGTCCAGTAAGAAACCTGACACGCACACACGGGTGCGTCTGGAAGCTCAGGCTGGAAGTCCGGCACTAATCCTCTGCAGAGGGCCGAACAGGGTCTCCTCTGACTCACGTCTACCCAGAGCCTGAGAGCGTGACCTTCTTTAGTGACAGTGCAGCTGTCAGTCACTGAGTTACAGTGAAGTCATCCCAGATGACGGTGGCCCTGAATCCAGTGACTTGTGTCCTCACAGGAGGGAGAGGGGACACACAAGACACACACACGGGGAAATCCACGCAGACAGAGGCAAAAACTGGAGTGAGGAGCCACCAGACAAAGAACACTGGGAGCCACCAGAGGCCGGGGGCCGCAGGGAGGGAGGGTGACCCTGCTGACACTGATCGCAGAACCGTGATTCTAGAACCGGAAGAGAATAAGTGCACTGAACGACCCCCTTTAATTAGATGTCACAGCAGCCCAGGAAACAGGTATCTTCTCTCCTGTCAGCCTCCGCTGATGTGGTGTGCCACATTGACTGCCTTGTGTACGATGAATCTTACTTGGTCGTGGTGTATAATCTTCTGGATGATTCGCTGCATTGTTTGCCGGTATTTTATTGAGGATTTCTGCATCTGTGTTCATTAGGGAGATTGATCTTCAGTTCGCTTTTTTGGTTAGATCCTTCACTAGCTTTGGTATCGGGGTAATATTTGCTTTTAGGAAAGAATTTGGGAGGATTGCTTCCCTTTCAATTTCATTAAAGAGTTTGAGGAGTAGTAGTCTTAAGTCTTCTCTAAGTTAGTTGTAGAATTCAGGAGTGAACCCATCAGGACCTGGGTTGGTTTTTTGTTTTGTTTTGTTTTGTTTTTGTAGGTTTTTATCACATCTTTATTCTCATTGACTGATTATTTAAATTTTTATATAATCGGCAATTCATATGCATCTAGGAATGTGTCCATTTCTTCTGTGCAGTCCTTCTTGTTAGAATAAGGGTCCTTGAAGTACGTACTGATGATCTCTTGGACCTACTGTGGTTTCACCCTTTCTATTCCTAATTGCATGGATTTGAGTCTTCTCTTTCTCTTATTTTTTGATAAGATTGGCTAAGGGCTTATCAACTTTATTTAATCTTTCAAAGAACTAAATCTTTGATTCATTGATTCTTTGTATTATTTTTCTTACTCACAATTGCATTCATTTTTTTTCTTTCCTTTTTTTGTCATTTGAGACAGGGTTTCACCACATATTCAGGCTGGTCTTGAACTCACTTTCAGTACAGGTTGGCCTCGAATTTGCAGTGATCCTCCTGCCTCAGCCTCCTGAGTGCTGGGATTATAGGTATGTGCCACCATGCTCAGCCTCAACTGCACCACTTTCTGTTCTGATCATTATAATTTCCTCCCTCATATGAGCTTTGCATTTAACTTGTTCTTTTTCTAGAAGTTTGAGGTTCAACATTAGGTTGTTCATTTCACCTTGCTCTGTTTCCCTGATGTGCGAGCTGCCACTATAAATGTCCCTTGTAAATTTGCATCCCATAAGTTCCAGTATGATGGCGTGATCATTTAACTGTAGAAACTGTCTAATTTCTTCTTTATTTTCATCTGTGACCCACTGTTTGTTCAGGAGGGTGTTAATTTTCACGTGTTTATTGAGTTTTTGTGGTTTCTTTTGCCACTGATTTCCAATTTCACTGCACTATGATCTGATAATACACGTGGAATAATTTTTATTCCTCTGCATTTACTAAAGCATATTCTATGAGTTAGTATGTGGCCTATTTTGGAGAATGTCCCATGGGCAGCCTAGAAAAATGTATATTCTGATGTTATGGGGTGGTACACTCTAGAGACATCTACTAAAGTAAATTTTCACACAGGTTTGGTTCAGTTCTGATACGTCTTTGTGGTTTTTTTGTCTCGTCGATTTGCCTGTTAGTGACAGTGGTGTACTGAGATCCCCAGTTCCAGCTGTGTTGTGCTTATTTGATTTTTATGGCTGTTAATATAAGCCAGTAAATGTAATACTCCATAGCAGCAGATCCAAGAACAAAAATCATCTCAAAGTGTGATAAGAAAAGACATTTGGCAAAGTCAAACACCCATTCATGATAAAAACCCTAAACATAAAATTGTTAGAAGATCTTTGTCTCAATTTGATAAATGATATCTAGGACAAACCAAAATCCAACACCATACTAAGTAGTCAAAGCTGAAAAGTTTCACTGTAAAATCAGGAATGGGACAAGATGTCCACTATCACCAACCCTATTCAATATAGTTCTGCAAACATTAGACAGAGCAATTAGAAAACAAAATGAAATAAAAGGAATGAAGATAGGAAAGGAAGAAGTAAAATTATCATTATTTGAAAATTATATGATATTTTACATAGAAGACCCCAAAAACTCCACCCAAAGAGTTCTAGATTTAATAATCAAATTCATACATGTAGCTGGATACAAAGTCAATACTCAAAAATCAATAGCATTCCTGCTCACAAATAACAAAACTCACTAAAAGAAAAATTGGGGAAATAACACCTTTCACAATAGCATCCAAAAAAATAAAATACTTAGGAATCAATCTAACAAAAGAAATAAAAAACTTTATATTGAAAACTACAGTAATCTGAAAAAGGAGATTGAAGAGCATATCAGAAAATGGAAAGATTTCCCCTGCTCATGAATAGAAAGAGCCAATATTGTGACAATGGCCATACTCCCAAACTGTTATACAGATTTAATGGAATCTCAATAAAAATACCATTAGCACACCTTACAGATCTAGAAAAAACACTCCTAAAATTCCTTTAAAACCAGAAGAGACCTAGAAGAGCAAAAACAATTCTGGGCAACAAAGGGAAGGCAGGAGGAATCACAGTCCTGGACTTGAAATTATGCTACAGAGCTACTGTGATTAAAAAAACAGCATGTTACTAGCAAGAAAAAAAAAACAAACAGACTTGAAGATCAGTGGAACAGACTAAAAGATATAGAAACAACTCCAAATATACTCAGCCACCTTATCTTTGATAAAAGGGCCAAACATCATCGCTGGAAGAAAGACAGCCTCTTTAATAAATGATGCTGGAAAAACTGGCTCTACACATGCCCGACTAAATTAGACCCATGTACCTCACCATGCTCTACACTAAAATCAAAACGGATTAGAGATCCACATATTAAAACAAACACTGAATCTACTGGAAGAGAAAGTAGGTAGAAATGTTGAAGACATAGATGTAGGCAAAAACTTCACAAATGAAACTCTAACTGCATGGGAAACATTACAAAGAATCAACAGCTGGGATCTCATCTTACTAAAAAGCTTTTGCACAGCAAGAGAAACCACCAACATAATGAAGAGACAACCTACAGCCTGGGAAAAAAATTTTCCAGTTATTCTTCAAACAAAGGACTAATATCTAGAACATATAAAAACTGAAAAAAATCAGATCTCCCAAATGTAAAGACCCAATCCAAACATGGGCATCTAGATACTTCTCAGATGAAGACTAGAAATGGAAAATAAATATATGAATAAATGTTCATCCTTGGTCATTCAAGAGATGCAAATCAAAGCAATGCTGAGATTTTGTCTCATTTCAGAAAGAACAGCTATTATCAACCAGTAACAAATGTTGGCCCAGCTGTGGGAAAAAGGAACCTTCTCCACAGGAGTGTAGACTGATGCAACCACTGTGGAAATCAGAGTGGAGATTCCTAAATTTTTTTTGTTTTGTTTTTTGTTCTGTTTTTTGTGGGTATCAGGAATTGACCTCAGGACCTAGTGTATGCCAGGCATGCGCCAAGCCACTGAGCTATATCTTTGGCCCCTGAGTGGAGATTCCTTAAAAAAATAAGACTAGAGGTCTTATTTGACCCAGGTATTTCCCTTCTTGGTTTCTTCTCGAAAGAATTGAAAGCATCATACCACAGTGAAATATGCACACCTGTGTGTATAACAGCATAGTTTGTAATAGCTAACTCTTGGAAACAGCGCAAATGCCCATCAACCAATGAATGGATAAAGAAGTTGTGTTTTTTTCTATACAACAGAGTACTGCTCAGTCATAAAGATAAACTTGAGACATTTCTAGGTAAATAGATGTACCTGGAGACCATACTCTTAAGTGAAATGAATCAGATACATGTGTGTAAACATCACATTGTATCTCTTGTGTGAGGAATTGAGAATGTAAATAAGGATCAAAATGTAATAGATATTTCAAAATAGGAAAACATTTTTCAAATGGGAAGGGGATCTGGGAAGAGGGAAGGAGGAAGGGAGGAAGGAAAAGAAACAGTGAGAAAAGAAGGATAACATGGAAGCAAAGCTTTCGTAAGTAAGGAGAGGAAGGGGGTTGAAAGAGAAGAAAGGAATGGAAAAAAAGAGAGATTGAGACGTAGCATGTTGAGGCACAAACTCCCTATGATGAAGTGACCATTCTGTATCGCACCCATACATTTAATTTTAAAAAAATGTCCCACCGTTTCTGGAGGACCTCACGCAGGGTCAGTCTCTCCCTTTGTACTGCAGCCTCTAGGGGTTAGGGACAGTCTCTGTCCACCAGAACAATCTCAGGGCTCTACGTGGTGCCCGCAGTCTAGAGTGAATAAATGGATGAACCATCCCGCGTCCAGGCACCCAGTGGACATCTGAATGACTCCTCTGCAGAGCTGAGTACAACCGAGCCCTGAGTCCCTTTGTGAGGGCAGGAGAATCTGCCTACCACCAGTGGGGACCTGGCGGAAGATGGGAGCCAGGGAAATTATTTTCAGACCATCGCCCCCAGAGCCAGTCATGCGTACAGACCTGATTTCCATCTGACTAGACTTCCTGCAGACTCCCACTGACAGCCACGTCTGTCGCTCCGTGGCCAGCCTGACATCTGAAGAGCCAGGACCACAGGCACACAAGGGATAACATGCGGTCACTTCTCAGGCAGCCTTACGGAAGCCCAAGCTGGTCAGTTTTCAAACCTCGTTCTGAAGACTTGGTCAAACACCTTTGCAAGTACACCTTAACCATGCATGGGGCCAAAGAACTCGGTCCTATAATGAGGTCCTGACAGTTGTCCAGGGAGCTTCATGGCCGAAATGGCCACTTAGTTTTGTCACCAAAATAGGGAATGACATTGAAATTGCTTTCTACACAGCACAGAAGCAGGAGAACAGTTCTGTTGGAGACAAACACCTCCTCTGTCTCGGACGTCCTGAGTTTAGCACCTGGATGTGTCCTCTAGCTGGCCATGCCCAGACACAAGCCCAGTGTTCCCTGGACTCCCGAGTAACAGAACGGTCTGAAGACCTGATCCAACCATCCTCCACTTTAAACTCTGGAAACTAACATTAGGAAAATGAGAATGGAACATGAAGAGATTCCATCGCACAGAAAACCAGCCTACCAAATTCTCTCCTGTCCATCAGAGTTTGGAAACAACCAAGACAGAAGTATGGGGAAACAGCATTTTCTAGACAAAGATTTCCTGATTTCTCTTTGTTACAATTTTCCTAGGCAAAGGCAGTGACTTCTATAGAGTTCCCCTAATTTTAAAAAGTAGGTAAAATTAGGAATTCTTTATAAGATTAATCATTTTGGGCTCTCCAAAAAGATGATGTCTTCACTGTACACATTCAGTGTTTATATACAACTGACATTTGCACAAAACACACCATTCCCCTTGTTGAGATGAGAGGCACTTGTCAAGGACAGGAGAAAGGAGAAAGCTGCATTATTGTAATACAACTTTGATGACCAGAGGCAGCTTTGAGTAGAAAAAAGACCCAGCCACAGAGTAAATCCTCCCTCTGGCTATTTTTCATGGGCAGAAAGCGAGAAACCTAGAGGACACTGGAGATACGCAGGGCCTCTGATAGCCCAAGAAAAATCAAGAGAAATATAGAGCCTTCCTTCAGGATACCTGAAGAGGGTGGTGCACTAAGTCAAATTAAAATAAAAAAAGTCCAGGCCCAGCTCAAATTGCCAAGACTGACTCAACTCCAACTCTTACAGCCAGAAAGACGAGGAATATATTGTCATTCAATACAAAATGCCTGGTGTGCAGTACAAAACAGGATGCCTGAAGAAGCAAGGGAATTTGTCTCATGGTCAAAAGAAGAAGTCAACAATAGAAGAAAACCCAGAGACACCCAGCTACGGAAATTATTGGACAATAAATTTCAGATTGGGCATGGTGACTCACATCTGTAATCCCAGCACTGAGGAGGCTGAGGCTGGAGCATGAACCATATCGGCAGTTCTTGTCTCAAATGAGTAAATAATTAAATAAAGATATGAGAACTTCTAGATAACTATGTAATGATTTTAAAGATTAGCATATGAAGGTAGGCAATATGTCTCGAGAAAGAAAAATGAAACACACCAGAAATACCATGTGAAATATCCAAGAAGAAATGTTATGGTGAAATATACAATATCACAAATGAAAACACCATTAGATGGCTTCAGTGACAGAGTAGACAGAAGACAGGAAATGATCAGACTGGGAAGACAGGTACGGGAGGTGGACAGCACCACAATGGTAGCTAAATCATGGGCCAGCAAGCTTTTCAGAGCTCAGAGGACAAGGTGGTAGGGAGTCTCCCCTGGCCAAATCTCACAAATACCCTTGCTATAGGGTTCAAATTTAACTGGGATGTATACCCCTGAGAGAGAGACAGACAGACAGACAGAGACAGAGACAGACAGAGAGAGAGAGAGAGAGAGAATCACCTATGAACCAGTGAAAGCCCACACCTTGACGTAACGTCAATTGCAGCAGACAGCCTCCCTGAGCAGTTGGGGTGGGGGACAGAGGAGGGAAGTCACAGAGGGGCCTGCTAAGCCGCTGTCATCTCAGGGTGAATGTCCACATCCTGAGGGCAGCTCCATCTAGGACCCAACACGAAGTCTCCACACGGTGGGGAAGATGAACCCCCAAACAGCCTCTACGTGTCCTGAAACACAAACAAGCCCAAGGCAAGGGAAGCCAGCACCCAGAGCCTCTAAAATTTATCATCTAACAGGTCTAGTCAGGGAGAAAAAAGTTACAAGGCATAAAAATATAGAAAAGAGACACAAAGAAAAAACAGCTAAAGGATGCAGACAATAGAAACTGCCTATGAAAGGTCCCAGCTGTCAGGCTTAGCACACAAAGACTTCAAAGCAGCTTTTCTAAACAAGTTCAAAACATTTCAAATATATTCATTCTTAAAGAGAATGTCAAAAGTGTGGCGGTAATGCCTAATCAAAAAGAGAATTTCAATAAAGAGACAGTATTTAAAAGAATCAAATGGAAATTCTGGAGTATAAAATGTTAATTTAGTGAAAAATTCACTAAATAGATCACTTAGCAGCTTTTAAACTGGCAGAAGAATCACTGAACTGAAAATCAGTTAGAAATGACTCGGTCGAAGCCAGGCATGGTGGAACACACTTGTAATCTCAAAACTTGGGAGGCTGAGGCAGGAGGATCATGAATCTGAGACCAGCCTGAGTTACACAGCAAGTTGAGTGCTGGCCCAGACTACATAGTGAAACCTTGACTCAAACACAAAAGGGGAAAGGAAAGAAATTATTAAATCTGTAGAACAGAGAAAAATATGAAGAAGAAGCTTGGAGAACCATTAAGTGGACTGACTCAACATACAGTATAATGAGAATACCAGAACAAGAGAGGAGGACAAAGGAGCAGAAGAGTGTTCAAAGACACAATGACTGAAAGGCCTCTAACACAGGAATTCTTTAAAACTTCATATATCCAAGAAGGTCAGCAGACTCTAGGATAAAAGCAAAGACAGCCACAGTGAGACATATCAAGATCAAGACATTAAAAGAAAACAACAAAAAGAAAATCTTGAAAGTAGCAAGAAAAACATGACTGATTTCACACGAAGCCGACTTCTGATCATAAACAACACGCCACAAAGCAGTGAGACGGCACAGAGTCCTGAAAGAAAAAAGCCATCAGCGGAGAATCATTCATTCCACAAAACCCTCTTTCAATAATGAACGTGAATTAAAAATTTCCTGAAGAAATAAACTAAAGACATCACTAAAAACTTCCCTGATAAGAAAAGCTTAAAAAGTTTTTTATGCTGAAAAATAGACAATGATTCAAAACTGCAAACAAAAATAAGGAGCTCTTAGCCAGTGAACGGGAGCCATGTCACTATGAAAGACAGCAGGAATGCAAGTTTCTTCTGCTTCTTCAGTTGATTGATTTAAAATACAACTACACGAATGATGCAGCTGCACCATGTCTACAACACACAGAAACGGAAAAGGTTTACCATAGAACAGAAAGGACACGTGTGAGGAAAGTTAGGTCAGAGCAAGAAACTGGCACCAGCTGTCCTGAACAAACAAAGCGAACCAGAAGTGATGGATAAGAAGGTTAGCGTAAGAAATTCCATAAATATGCACTTGCCTCCTCTGTTTTCTTCGTTGCTGTGAAGACGTGAATTCACGTCAAGTAATAAAGGTGACAATTTACTGTAACTTTGGAACATATATAGATGTAGCATGAAAAAGGAAAAGGAATAATGTTCTATGAGAGTAATGTTTCTACGTCTGACTGCATTTAAGCTAATATGATTGAAGTATTTTTACAAATTAAGATGTATAAAATCATTCCCACAGCTGCCATTAGAAAATAACTAAAAAGAACTGTTAAAAAAAATAAAATGTTCCACTGAAATACACTTACTTAATGCAAAAGTAAACAGTAAAGGAAGAATGGAAGAACAAACGAAAAAGACATGAGCTGTAGAAAGAAAAGGTTAAAAGGCAAATGCAAATTCAATAACCATAATAACATTAAGTGTAAATGAATTAGACAATGTAACAAAGGGTAAAAATCATCAGGCTTAAAAAAAGATAGGTCCACATTGTTTATTGAGACACATTTAGATTCAAGGATACAAACAAATTGAAAGTAAAAGGATGGAAAAATAAATTATTCAAACAGCAATCATACAAAAGTTGAAGTGGTTATTTTAATGTCAGGGAAAATTACTTTAAAACAATGTTACTAGAGATAAAGGAGACATTTTAGATTGATAAAAGGGTCAAACCACCAGCAAGGCATAACAATGGTAAATGTATATGTACCTAACAACAGAATTCTAAAATACATTAAGAAAAACTGACAAAGTTACAGGAGAAACAACAGCAGTTGGAACTTCCAATAGCCCACTTTCAGTCATGAATATAACAGTAGGTAAAAGTTCAAGAGAAAAGAGGACTAAATAACATATAACATGATAAGAAAACTTTTAAAGCATCTGCTATAGGGTAGATATCTATACAAGACTTCACTCAGCAGCAGCAGAATATATATTCTGTCAAATGTTCATGCAACATTCTCCAGGATAGATCATACACTGAACCTTAAATTAAGCCTCAATAAATTATAAAGGAATGAAATAATAAAAAATATGATTTGAAACCAAAATACAATGAACTTGCGATTCAATAACAGAAACAAATTTGGAGAATTCACCAACATATAAAAATTAAACAATATGCTACCAAATTACCAATAAATCAAAGAGTAAGTCAAAAGGAAAATTAAAACTAGTATGAGATGAAGAAAAATGAAGTCAACCAAAACTTAGGAGATACAGCTAGAGAAATGCTCAGGGGAAATTTGCAGCTGTACAAGAAGTTTAAAAAAAGAAAAATATTAAAACAATAACCTAGTGCTCTCTCTGAAGGCAGAACGAGATTAAACTGAATGTAATGCAATTTGTAAGAAGGAATTAATAAAAATTAAAGCAGAAGTTGATGAAAAGGGGAGCAGAAACACTACACAGAAAAACAACCTGTGATTTCATTCTCTGAAAGATAAATCACATCTGTAAACCAAAAAGGAGAAACTTAAATTGCTAAAATCAAGAGTGTGAGAGGAGCCAGCACTTCGCAAACTGGGAAAGGTTGAAATAGAAGACAGTACTGCAAACAACTGTGACCTATAAGTGGCCAAGATTCTAGGAGAGAGCAGAAATGAGGTGATAGTGGCAAAATTCTATGAAGATACATAAACAATTAAAGTGTATGCTTTGACTTTACCAATTGTATGGTGTATGAATTATATCTCCATAAAGCTATACGTAAAAAAGAAATTTTAGCAAATCACAATGAAATATCACTTCATGCCTTCCTGAGTGGCAAAATTGAAATGACAGTTAACACCTACTTTTTTGGAGTCCTTTATTGCATTCATCATGTTATTTTGTTTTTAAAATTTTTTTATTGTAAAAAAACAAAACAGAAAAAAAGGATAGAAATGATACAGAATTTCAAAAATGTAGGAAATTAACACTAATTAATATATTGCACTTTGTTATATTAGAAGTAGTTGTTCAGGTTACAAGATTTAGGCATGAAAAAATGATCAGACAAACAAAGCACAAACTGCTCTTTTGGATGAACTAACAGAGGTTAGTGGTACAGATATCTATCTTTTCCCTTCTTCCTTCTCTCCTTTCCCCAGCCCCGTTGTTCTTTCCTTTTGGGCACTTTGTTTTCCTATTGAAAACAAGATGCTACAGCAACACATACGCACTCATGTTTATAGCAGCACAATTTGTAATAGCTGAATTTTGGAAGCAAGCCAATCACAGAATGGATTTTTTAAAATGTGGTATTTTTATACAATGGAATATTACTCAACTATAAAGAAGGATCATCTTGAGGCTTTCATAGGTAAATGGAGGTAACTTGAGACCATACCCATAATCAAAATAAATCAAACTCACATTTATAAATGTCGCATTGTCTCCCTAGTGTAAAAAAATCCCACCTACTTTTGCAAAGGGTACAGAATAAGTTCAACTCACACTGCTTAGAGCAGTTTAGAAGTTCTTTACAAAACTACACATACGCTTACCCTACGTTCTAGCAACTTCACTTCTGTGATTTACCCAAGAGAAGTAAAAACCCATATCCACAAAAAGACTCACAAGAATCTACATAGTGACTGTATTTACACTAGCCACAAACTAGAAAGAACACAACTGTCTATAAAAAGAGAACAGACAAATTACAGGCTAGTCATACAATGGAGTACTACTCAGCAATAAAAAGGGACAAACCAATTCAATTATACAGACACACACTTACATACACACTCATACATACACATTCATATAGATGGATGAATTTCTGAAACATTATGTTCAGTGCAGGGAGCCAGAGCCACACATAAGACACACCCTGGGCTCTGTTCATATGGTAATCTGTGGTGGCAGACCAATACAGAATGATCATTGCAGCGAGCCAGGGTAGAACTGACTGAAAAAAAAAAAAACAGAGAAAATTCTGGAGAGGTGCAATCCTTCAAAATCTTGTTTGAGAAAATGTTTAAATCATTAACACATTCTGCTAGCCCCCATATTTTCTTCAAAGCAGTAGTAAAACTTAAAGCTCCATCACATTCAGATTTAATTTTTTAAGGCAAGAATTCTTTATAGGGGGTGGTATATATTTTCAGTTGCATTTTAGGAACTGCCTAAAATCCACTCTTAGAGAAGAAAAAAGAAATCAGTGGATTCAGGTTATACCTGTCTGATCCATCCATTATGAAATCCCCAGCAATATTTACCTAATGATCTTGGCACCCACTGAGAATGCGTCCAGCTCTATCATTTCACTTGGGTTGTCAAAGGGTTTTTTAATTCTTTCCTTCTATCTTATTAATTAAATCTTTTCATAAATAAATTTTCAGTAATCAATTAACTAGATAGATAGATAAATGTTCTGTCCCTCTAGAAAACTCCCGACTGATACACACCCACAGTATGGAACACTGTCATCTCCTGCATAGTTACCCAATACCCCACTATTTGGATGTATCACTGTTTATACAACTAATCTAATATTCATCAATATGTGGGTTGTTTCCAACATTTTGCTGTAATGAACAATGACAAAATGGAAAGTCTTGCATGTGAACTATTGTACACTTTATCAAGATAATCTGGACAGATTCCTAAGTAGGATGGCTAGCGCAAAGGATCACTGCACAGGTAATTATGCTAAAGGGGGTGAATCTTCTTTCCATAAGGTTTATGTGGTTATCCTGAGTGACAGTATGACACAATCTTTTAATGTTAAAAATTCCTATTTTTATATTTATTAACAGACACTCACAGGGCATATTGGCAACCAGTCGTGCAATAGTTCATAATTCATTATATACTTTGGTGGTGTGATTCATTCTAGTTTCCAGTATGAAAATTTCCACCACTTCAGGGAATGCAGTTTGAATGGGTTGATTTTTTGAACAATTTCAACATATGCAGACACATGGAAAATAAATACTCATGCATCCAATAGCCAAAGATTAATGCTTCTCTATGGTTGCTGAAGATGAGTTTTTTTTTTCTATTAGAGGTAACAATGAACAAGTTCCTAATCATTAAAAAAAAATTAAGAAAAAAGCACCATAGACAGCTCGGGCCCTGCAGCTTTCCAGGCATCTTATCACATCTCAGCCCTGCCGATGCCGCTGAAGCCCCGAGGACTTCCACTGACTCGGCAGTGGGTCCCTCCTGCCCGTCACTTCCAATTCCTCCAGATCCTCTGTCCCTTTTGACTTTATTTACTTACTCATTTATTTGCTTTCTAATAAGCAAACATCTCTGGGTAACTGCCTGCTACTTTCGGAGGCAGTCTTTCCTTAGAACGAAGAATTGAGGGGTGCTACTGGGCAGCAGTACTTCCAAGTAGAGGACAGGGGCCACCTTGCCCTCCAGAGTGACCAAGGCCACCTCCACCAACACTCAGCATGTACAGTTCCTCACGCCATGGCAACACCTGCCATTGCTGTGTTTCCCTGTTTGCAGATGTAACAGGTACACACAGCATCTCATTGTTTTCATGTGCATTGAATGGGACTCTATTTCAAAACCAGTTTCTTACCCAGGCTCAGCTGGGCATGCCTGTAATCCCAGCACTCAGGAGGCTGAGGCAGGAGGTTCACCCTTGAGTTTGAAGACCAGCCTGGGCTACATAGTGAGTTCAAGGCAGCCTAAACTACAGAGTGAGACCCTGTTTGAAAAAATTAAAAATAAAATAAAACCAGTTTCTTGAATGGTGAGGCCTAGTTTGACATGGTCTTCAAAATTCATTCCCTTCCCAACAAAAGAACAATGAAGATAACGCAAAAGACAGAAGACAGCTCTTCCCATTTCTTCTCATCTCTAAAAACCTAGAATTCTGTATCTGTCCCCTCTGTTAGGTATCAGCAGATATGTAAGGCATATGCTTTCTTAGCTCTAGAGGAGAACGGAAGCCTGCTCATAAAGCCCTGTTTGCAATTTCCCCTATTTTCTTAAGCTGATAGTTCAGCCGGTATATAAACATTTTCATGTTTCACCACAGACTCACAGATTTCTAAGAACGCTGCCTTAGAAAATATGACTTAAAAACCACATACATTTTATATTTATTGTGAATATTATTCTGTACCCCGGGCCTAGTATTTCATTCTTTATAGCTTGATGTTTTGCTCATTTGCCAAAAGAAAATCCTTCCTGGGTTTCTTTATGTCTACTTATATACCCTTAAAAATAAAATACGTGCACATCTATAAGGTATTTATCTATATTCTGACAGAGGTGCCCACGGTACCTTTTGACCTTTGGGGAAAACACAGGAAAGCTCAGGAGCTCGTTAGGAGACTGGTAGTTCTTATTTTTAACATGTGACGCTAGGCACCAAGTGGGTGTGGGGAACCGTCTCGTGCCATGGGAAGGCACAACCCCAACTCATCGCTGACGCTTTCAGGCTACAGAAAAGACATCACGGAGCATTACTGGGTAATAAACTGGAAAAATCTGCCCAAGTCATCCATTTGCACTGCCATGTGCATTCTGAGTCGGAATCCGCGACCCTCACAGGATGCTGCTGTAACAGGATGAGAGAAGTACTTTAAGGACAAGGAACAATGCGCATCAACTATGTCAGACCCCAAACACCCACTTTATTACCACACAATCCACAGTGTATAGTGTAGCCCCCAATTTGCAGCATAAAATACACGCAGCATTTAAGGAAGGAACGTGAAGGGCCACCCCGTGTACCAAACCTCCAAATACACTTCATTAGGAGATGGAGCCGGAGCAGACCAGGAGCCTCGCACGCCTGCCTCCCAAAGCCTCTCGGGACACTCATTGCCACACAGTGGCTGGGCTCTCCATAACCATCGCGCATTACTTAGATCTGCTCTCCCTAACCATTAACATAATAAGCTCTCAACAATTCATATGTGGGTAACCTGCTATTTGCTGTTCAATCTGCTACCATAGAAATCTCACTCCCATTAGCCAACGCCCACTGGTGAGCAGGTCTCATTGCTGACACGTGGGTACTTCCAGGCACAGGAGCCTGCCATCCTAGCCAGAGTCCCGGGAGAGGGGGTGCCAGGCCTCCCACACCTTCCCATGGGAAGGTGGCTCCCCTAAGGACAGGGGTGTCACCCCATACTGAATCAATCGAGCCAATCCATCACTTGCTAATCCAAAGGGGTCCTTTTTAATTACTGCCAAAAGGAGGCCACAGTGATGGGCGCTAAAGAGGGGCAGGCCCCACACGAAGCCAAGGGCAGTGCCAGCCTGTCCCAGGAAGTGAAACAAGTAGCATCTCTGCCCCAGGAGGTGGAGTCCTCCAAGTCTTCCTCCCAGTGCTGCCACCCTGGTCTCTGGGATAAAGGTTCGCGGCAGAGCCATGCTCTTGCTGGCTAAGGAATCACTGGGAGGCTTTTGAGAGCCCATCTGAAGACTGTGGTCGGGTTCTGCAGACACCCCCACAGCTAGCAAGCCCTTCTGGGGTCACCTGGATTCCCCTTGGAGACCCACCCCTTGCCCATTCCGGAAGAAGCCAGCCACCTCCGGGCCCGTAGCTTTTTCCTGGAGTTGCATTTCTTCCCCCTCTTCATCAGGGAGACGAAGACGCTCCTGTGGCAGCGCTGAGAGTGGCAGTGCTCAGGCCACCGCAACACAGGACTCACTGCAGCCTCAGGCCCCCGGATGTGGAAGGGCGCGCATTCAAGGCCTGTCTGTTGTGCCAGGGCCTTGGTTCGGCCCTGGAGCCCAGCTGGGAGTGGAAAACAGATTCAG
This sequence comes from Hydrochoerus hydrochaeris, assembly GCA_004027455.1. Taxonomy (NCBI): domain Eukaryota; kingdom Metazoa; phylum Chordata; class Mammalia; order Rodentia; family Hydrochaeridae; genus Hydrochoerus; species Hydrochoerus hydrochaeris. The sequence continues at coordinate 23,249 of PVLA01010708.1, forward strand.
TCCTCCCCATCTGGAGTGCAGGATTCATGTGGCAGAAGGAGAGGAAGAGCAGGACCAGGAAGAAGAGGAAGGGTTGAAACTGACAACTGATGTCACAGTTACTCTCATTTCCTTTTTATCACAACAGACGGAGTTAATTCGAACAGCTTTTCACCTCGAAAGGTGGATGCACAGAGAGAGACAGAGAGTGAAAGACAACGAGGCATTCACACATTTCTTCGAATGCGCAGTGCCAACACTCCCCTTTGGCATGATCTTGCAGGACACTGATGATGGCAGAGCATCCATGGTAGCTCTCCTAAGAGGTTGGACGTGTTCTGCTACCAAGGGTTCTATGCTCCCCAGCTCTGCCTGCACGTAGCCAGCACCCATGAACTAGGACTTCACCCCGTATTTCCACCTGACAGGACTTTACACTTCCCACTGCTTTCATGGGCTGTGGCGGATGTTCCATAAATATTTCTGGGGTGGGCTGGGCTGGGGCTGGGCTGGGGCTGGGCTGGGGCTCAGTGGTAGAGTGCTTGCCCAGCATGGGAAAGGTCTCGGCTTCCATCTCTGCAAGAAAAAACAAATTTCAGGATGGGGATGGGAGGGTGGAAGGACAGTCCAGAACCTTCCAGGTCTGCTGATGCTGGAGAAGAAGAGCTGCTTAAGCCTGGAGTTGCCGGCCGGCTCTGCCCTTGAATGCAGCAGGAATGTTCTCACAAGCTTGCCAAACAGCACTCAGTGGGACCTGACACCTGCCGAGGGGCCACGTTCCCGGAATATCCAGACAGTGACTACGGGTGACGTAAGCAGAAGGTTTGTAGCACCTCCCCGCACCCCGACACCCTTTTGATCTGGAATCAAGTCTTTCTAGGTGAAACCTTGGGGGCTGCACCAGCCGCACCCCCGTGCATGCCCTGAACCCTCCCCTGCATACGCCCTCCACGCTTCCTTTCAGCGCCGGCTGCTCCACCGGGCCTGTGCCAGAGTCCTCTGCGCTGCCAGGAAGGATTAATTCTCCCACTGGGATTTTATTTAGATGCATTTTAACATGCAGTGTTTGCCTTCTAATTTTAGAGTCTAATCATCCGGCGAAGATCAAGGCAAATGTCTGTTCTGCTTGAAGCAAGGGCATAGTTTTGTGCAGAATTATACAAAAAAACAGGCAAAACTGAGGAAAAGGCAAATTTGGGGGTAATGACATTAAATCAACACGTGAAAATAATAAAAACAGAATGTGCTGAACTCCTCCAGTGCTACAGAGTGCAGGCAAATTAAAAGCTACAAGGAAATCAGTTATAAACTTAGTTCTAACTAATGGGGGAAAACACTACAAATGAGAAAGAGAAACAGTGATTTAATGCCCACACCGGATGCTTGGGTGCTACAGAACATACATCCCATCTCACTCTGACGCCAGCTCTCAAGAGAAGAGCTACATTCTTAAAGGCCAAAGACCCAGGGTCCGCTGAAGATCACACAGCTTCCGTGTGGGTACACGGGGCCCCACATACTGCACTGAGGGGCCACTGATTCAGTCCTCGAGACCCAGTGATCCTGCTTGTAAGAATGTAGCCCAGAGAAATAATCAGAGAGGTACACAAAACTGTAAAAGAGCATGAGGTCACCAGGCACAGATCTCCTTCTCTTTAACCCTAGCCAGTACTTTCCAGATCCCCAATACCAGCAGCCAGCCATGCCCCGGCCAGCAAAGCCTCCCAGGCACCCAGGTGTTTGTCACAGGGAAGGGGGCAGGATAGCCATGGGTCACATGCTCAGGGTTCCCACCTGACAGGGACAGGGACTTCCATGAGAAGAACAGGGGCTGATGAGATTTGATTATAAAGGGACTAACAGGAGAGCAGTTAATAAAGGCAGACTAGGGTGTCCCTGCTTCATAATTTATTGGCACATAAAAAACAGTGGAAATAACCAGTTCCCAGCTAATCTCTGCCTGCAGCTTATGAGACAGCCGTAACAGGAGATTACATATTGCTTATATTCCCACAGACAGGCACAGATCTGCAGATATGCACGCGATGGCTAACGAATGTCCCCTCGACTGAGCTTCAGGGAACCAGAATGTCTCGGAGGTCTGTAAAGGATGGTGTTTCTGGCTGACATTAACATTCACATGGAGAGAGCGGGTAGAGCAGATGGCCCTCACCAGTGTGGGCTGGCCTCCAACCCATCGAAGGACTGAAGAGAACGAAAACCAGAATAATAAGAATTCTCTCCCTGACTACCCTTTAGCCCGGACAACAGTCTGCTTCAGAATCAGACTGAATTTTACAGCACTGCATTTCCTGGTACTCACATCTCCTGACCCAAACTAGAACTCCACAACCAGGGCTTTACCTTGCTGAGTGCTGGAACTTCTCAACCTCTAAACCCTCACAAAGCAATTCCTTCTAGTAAATCAGATATATAAATAGATAGAAGTATCAATGTATATGCATATATGTATAAATAGACAGATACATACATAAATAGATTCACATTGGTTGTATTTTTCTTGAGAATATATATATATTTTTCTATCTCTATATAAATATCCATATTTGCATATTTAAATAGCTCTTAACTATGCACACACATATATGTGTATGTATGGAGAGAGAGAAAAAGCAGTAACAATAAAATCATAAACTTGGTTATTAGTCCCTGCCCTGCTGCTTCATTAATGGTCCATTTTAATAATGCAGAAGCCAGGTGCTTGATTTTTCAAAGGAACATTTAAGGTCCTTTTGCAACAACACACGCATTTGTCTGCATTCTCCTCACAGTCACTGCCTCTGGAAGCTCCGAACCTTCCAGAGCAGTGCTGCCTTCCTTCCAGAAGCCGGGCCAAGTGCATACCGTGTGAGCTCTCTAGAGGTGAGACTGACGTTTCTGCCATGGTTGCCTGCTCCCCTCTAGCTTTGTCACCCTGGCCAGTCACATTTGCTGTTTCCTTCTGTCATTTCACTTGTCATCTCTGCCCTCCTCTCTGCTTTCCACAATGCTGAGTCAAGAAACACCCTGGCAGCCATCAGAGTTTTGAGAATGTGAATAGAAAGCAGACATTTCTACAGTCAAGGAATCTCTGGTGAAAATCTGGACGTTCAAATTGTCTTAAAAATCAAAGAACCAGCAGCCTTGAGCCCATCTTCCCACCTGACCACACCAGCCAGGCCCACGGCATGCCATCAGCATGTCCAGCACAGCCCCTCTGCAGGGCTCCCTACCCTGAGGCTGGGACGGGCACCATGTCTCTCCAGGACTGTTTGATCCTGCCTGGCCGCTGGGCACACTGGCTCTAAGCCCTGCCCACATTCAAGCGGCCTCTCCAGCATCTCGGCCGCAGACTCCTGGGCATGAACCAGACAGTAAGCTCATTGAGGTATCAGCAACTCACCACTGACATGCACAGCACCATGGGACGGGCCAAGCATTTCCCACAACTCCTGCACTTGATCCTACCAAGCTTCAAGGTTAAGAATCTTTCTAAGAGTGCTTTGCAGGTGAGGGGCTGATCCGGGGTTGGAGTCAGATGGGACCAAACCCAGACCTACACTGTCTACCCATCTGTCACACTCCACTGTCCTGCTGCACACTCCAGGGGTGCAGCCCCAGTGTGCGCAGGGCCAAGAACACACACTTTTCACTGTGCATCTACATGTCTCTTGTAAGGGCAGAACTGGACCAGGAATGGAGTTGTGGCCAGGTTTATAAGCCTTTGTGCATTCTCATAAGAGAAGGAAAGAAAATAGATCCCTAGACACTGAATTACAGCTTGGTACATCTTTCCCTAGAGTCTAAGAGAAAGGAAACAAAGAGAGTGACATGGAAACTGAGATAAAAGAAATTAACAGCTGCTAGACACCAGTTGAGTGCTGGCTACTTTCCACACAATGCATCGCTTTCCTTCATCTACATTATCGCAGGCTTGGCATGACGGCGGGGAACCAAAGAAAGAGGGGAAATAACCCACCCAAAGCCATACAGCCAGGAAATGGTGGAGCTGAGACGCAGACCTAAGCTTTTCAAATGCCCATACTCTTTGCAGCTGCTTCCCACAAGCCTCAAAGTCAGCCTTACGAAGGTTCTTTCAGTCAGCCAGCCTGGGAGACATGCAGTGTAAGAAGCTAAGGTTCCAGGGAAGAGATTCAAGGTGGCAAAAGGACAGCATGTGGTTCTTCTCTTGGTGTCATAGGTGACCTGTAGAACCTTCGCCTAACCATACCCAGAGCCCTGGGGTGAGGACATCTTGGACAAGGGAAAGGGCAGACAGAAATGCGAGGGTACTTTCTTTTTCCATGAGCTGATGCCAACAAAATCAGGGCATGCTATGATATCCACTCTAGACTATGTCCCTGCTGGCTCTGTAAACTTCTGTCCTTTGGCCACCTGTGTGTCCACCACTGTCTTCCAGCTGCCTGTCCATCCATAACCCATCCTTCTGGTTCTACTCACATATCTATCTGTTCATCAACTATGCATCTATCTATCCATTCATCATTCATCATCCATTCATCTACCCATCATCCATTATTCATGCATCCACCCATCAACCATCCATCTATTCACCCATCATCCATCCATCCATCCATCCACCCATCAAACATTCATTCATCCACCCATTATCCATTCACACACCCATCATCCATCTATACATCCATCCACCCATCATCCATCCATCCATCCATCCACCCATCATCTATCCATCCATCCATCCACCCATCTATCCATCCATCCATCCACCCATCCATCCATCCATCTACCCATCATCCATCCATCCATCCATCTACCCATCATCCATCCATCCATCCACCCATCCATCCATCCATCCACCCATCATCCATCCATCCATCCACCCATCATCCATCCATCCATCCACCCATCCATCCATTCACACACCCATCATCCATCTATACATCTCCATATCCATCATCCACCCATCTATCTGCCTATGTACGCAACATAAGACAATACTGCGTGAGGTGCTAGGAGAGAGCAAGCTGGACACTGCTCCTGTCCTCACAGGGCTATAGCTTGGCCCATAGAACAGATCTTCAACTACTAAGTAGCAAGATAACAATTAACTGAGTTTTGTGAGTACCACAAGAGTACTTGCAGTGTGCTAAAGCATACAGGCCAGAGAACCACACCAGCATATTGGGGGTGGGGACAGCAGGGGTCAAAGAAGCCAGGCAGCAAGGTTCACCCCAACTCTGTAGTTTCCCTGCTTGATGACTAAGTTTCCAGCCCCACCTGTAAGGGCCTCAGTTTCCGCATGTTGAGAATGGGGGTGGTAATGACAGGACCCTCCCAGAGCTTTGAGAGTTCAGGAGGAGGAGCTGTGGGCCTGACAGATGTGGGCAGACCCATTACCCATCCCGCCTCTAGCAAATTCCCCACAGGGAATGAGAATGCACCCAGAGCAACCCTGAAGCAGCAGCAGGGGAGGGCTCTGCAGGGAGAAAGGCTACTCCTGCCCAGTTTCCGGCACTGCCCGTCCCTGTTTTGTGTTTTGACTGCAGCACGATTGCTGGGTCCTAAAGATCACTTCTGTTCTGCTGCGTTTGGGCCCAGGTGCTGGGAGGAGAAGAGGGACAGTCAGGAGTCACTGACATGGTTGTCATTTTTACTCAATTCCTTTACGGACATGAGCTTCTATGAAGAACTCAACGCCTAGAACTTTCACCAGTCGTGAACTTAGAACAAATGGGAGCTACAGTATCATGGCCTGGTCCCCTCTGTAATCCCAGAAAAGGAGGAGGGGACAGAAACAGCCAGATGAGTGAGAAATGAAGGCCATGAAGAGACAAGGACACAGACCAGGCCACCTGTCCACACTTGGTGTGATGCTGCAAAGCCAGGCTGAGCCCCTGGGGACAAGGCCTCTACTGGAAATGGCCCTGTGGTCAGAGCTACAAGACAGTATCCAAAATAGGAGCTTCCAGCCCAGTACCCCAAAGCCCTGCTCTAACATGGGATGGGTCCCCAATTTTAGACCCCACACAAAACTTAGCCACCCAGGTGACAGCCAGAGGAAGGGTGGACACCTCCCAGGAAGACTGGGGAAGGATGCTCGGAGCACAGCCAGGCCGCCTGGAGTGTTCTGGAATGCTGCTGGCCCCCTGGGCCAGAGGTCTGCCAGGAGGCGAGGCCTGCAGCCACCAAGGGCTTACAACTGCACCCTCCCTGCTGGGAATGCTAAAGAACAAGGAACAGACACCCACAGTACCCTAACAAAAGGAACAGTAGTACCGCCCTTCTGCTCATCCTCACTCAGTTATCCAGCACGGATGGAGTGCGAGGATTTGTGCCAGGGCCTTTGCACGCTCCTGCATCGATCTTTAAAACAGCCCTGGGAGGCAGATATACCGCGGTCCCCTGAGGGTGAGGACACCGGAGCTCTGAGAGGCCACAAGCGTTTGCGCAGAGCCTCTCAGCTGGTACCTGGGGCCTGACTCTGGGCCTGGGCCTCCCCCACACCCCTGCGCCTCTCTGCACCTCCCACTGTGAGCACCCAGGGGCAAGTGCTCCGGAGGCAACTGCACTCTGCTCCAATCCAGACCAGGCTTTCACTTGGGAAGGATTTAGGAGCTCTCACTTTTCTCACCTGTTAAATGCAGCTAACAGCACCGGCCCATCAGGTAGGTATGAGAGGTGGAGAAATAAAACTTGCAAGGTCCATGGCAGGTCCTCCTTCAACTTTCTTCTGCTGTCTGCACCCCCATCCACATTCCTGCTACACTGGCTGAAGATTCAGAATGAGTTTACAGCCACTGCCCAGCCCAGAAACTAAAAGGAGTAAGGAATGACTAGGGTACTTCCAAGATGCGGCACTAAGGACACACCCTCAAAACACCCAAAGTGATACAGACACAGAGGGGGTGCTTCTCAGACTGGGGAAACTAAAAAGTGCAGGCAAGAGCCAGAACTGCCCATGATGCCAAAACCTGCATCTCTGCTTCTCAAGATTCAGTATCATTACTTTCTCCTTTGTGCTTGTCTGTGTTGATTAAATATTACACACACACAAACACACCCACCAAAAATACAACTTGAATTTTTACATTTAAAAGGTTTTTAATAAAAAATGTGATGGTAAGGAGGCAAGCTTCCGCCTGCCTTTCTTTTAGGCAAAACCGCTCCTCTCCAAGGAGAATGCTGGGGTGTTGGCCACACACACTGCTGCCCCTCCTGCTCTGAGCCAGGACAATAGCACTGAGCAGTTGGGTGTGGTGGCCACCAGCCACAGGAGGCTACTTAGATGTAAACTGAGTCAGTTAAATAAAAGGGAAAAGTCAGTTCCCCAGAGAGCCACCTTTCAAGCATCCTACAGCCATTCCTGGCCAGAGACCTCAGGGCTGCACAGCACAGTGCAGACCTAGAACATTCCCAGCACTGCAGAACGTCTGGCTCCTTCCTAGTGAGACCTCTGCAAGGAGACCAGAGACCAGAAAAGCAAGAGGGCGTCCACAGTGCAGGGGCTGCACCATGTTTTCCTGCACCGAGCAGGGAGTAAGTAGGTGAGAGTGTAAGCGCCAACGTGTAAATTCAGAGTGGTGAGCGAATTGTGAGACTTCTCAGCTCTGCCACCGGAGTGGGAGAGAAACCAGAGAAGACACCGAAACCAGTGAGCGAGGAGGGCCCGTGCACTGGCATTTGCCGATCCTCGCTTTGCTGAGAAGCTGAGTTTCTATCGCGGTCCGCAGCCAGGCTCCTGGCCTGTGAAACGCTACACCTTCACTCGCTCATTTTAGCCTCACTGTGGCCCAACATGGTTCATTCTAATACTACCCTGATTTTCCAAAGGAAGATCAGACAAAGGCGGAGAGGCCGGGACTCACACCCAGGTCAACCTGACTGCAGGGCTGCATCACACCCAGGGCTCATAGACCCTCAGCGTACCAGAGGAACCCTCGGCCTCTTGTCTCTGGCCTCTGGAGCATTGTAATAGGGCCATGTGCACAGCTTTTTCTGCTGTGTGCAGAAAAGGAAAACCTCAGAGCCCTGGAACACACAGCCGTGGAATAAGAAAAACATGCGTGTTTTAACCTAGTAAAGCAATAATGTAAAACTTAGACATTTTTCAACAAATGATACAGCTGAGTGGTTTGAGCGGATAAATTGTTCTGTGGAAAATTCAAACTGATGATGAAATTAGGCACCTGTTAGTCAATCTGTTACGAAGTCTTTGGGTGTGCAGGAACCTCCACTCCCAGTGTTCTAAATAATTAATCATGCTATCCATTAACCTCCGCACTATTACAGGACTCAAGGAACCAGAGTCTAAAGCCACAGGAAGCAATAAATTGTGGGCATTGATACCTCATTATTAAAATTAAGTATGTCATCAGCTCCCAAGAATATCGTTTTCAGTGGCTTAAGGGTCACTCCATGACCCCCATCCAAACCCAACCGGTGTCCAAGCACAAGGGCCTCTGCTTGGCAGAGCTCTACTGCATGAGCCATGCGCCCCCAGCCACAGGCAGTCCTAGAAGCTTGCTAAAAATGCAGAGGCTCAGGCCACCACCTGAGGAACCACAGTCCACAATTTAATGATCCACAGCTAATCCACACGCAAACAGAAATCTGAGGAACGCTGGGCCAGACTTTATTCAATCAATGACCTCATCTCCGTAATTGCATCAACGAGCCCCCATCCGGGCCTTTGCCCAGACTTTGAGCCCAAGGCCATTCTCCCCGAGAGCTGCCTCTCTTCCAGCACACAAAGTCTGAGCTATGCTTTCAGCCCTTCTCAGCCTAGCCCGTGACTTCCCGGAAGTAATGGCAGCTGCCCTGCTGGTGGTCACTCAGCCCCACAGCCGCCAGACCCATCCGTCACACACTGCTGCTAAGGCTGGCCTGCACCCCACGTCCTCGGGGTGTGTGGACGTCTTCCTGCACCCCTTCGCACGCCAGGAGCTTCCTGCTGGGCTGACCAGGCCCTGCCCTTTCACAACACTTCCTGCCTGTCCTGCCCTCGCTGGACTGCAGGCTCCCCAAAGCGTGCTGGACCTTTCCTCCCACAACCTGTACATGACCCCCTCAGATCCTTCACCCAAGGCCTCCTCTATAGGGGCCTCCCTACCTCTGCACCTCACAGTATCCCCCCAGTTACCCACTCACCAACCAAATATAATGTTCTACTAATACAAATTAAACATATACCTAACTTAAACATCTTATATAAACTAGACCCATTACCTCCTAAAGTTACTCCATACACAGCCGGGAAATCAGTATGCAGAATCCTAATGGGGGTTGGCATGTGGGGGACCCCAGACACGCCCACCCAGGGGCCAGGCCCTCTGCCACTGCACGCTAACAGCAGTTCTGTTCTTTGGCCCCCTGGATCTCCTGGCCCATAGCCACCACTGAGGGCGCCCACTGCCAACACTGTGCCCGGGCCTGGGGTTCCTCCCCTCGGACACCCTCCATCGCAGGTGAAGTCCACAGTGGACATCGTGCCAAGCAGCACAGACTCTGCATCACCACTGGGAGGCTTCGAGGACAGGGAAGGGACTGGACTATTGTTTTGTTCCTTTTTGGCTTTTGGAGAATTCAACAGAATCACAAGAACAAGCCTCTGACCACAGACTGGTGACAGTGCTTCTTCTGCCTCACTTTCTGACTCAGAATAGAGGAATGAAGTTTCCAGGTTTGTTTGGGACAGGAACAAGGCTCGTGTCCCCACTAGATCTCTCCCAGAAAGGACCACAGAGATGGGACAGGGGCTCAGGAAGGATGGGCAGCCCAGCAATCCCAGAGACTGACCGTGATTGTCTGTGTCAACCAAGAAGCATGTTTCTGTGGACTGGGCAGTGCAGTCCACTACCCAGGGCCTTGTCTCACTTCCTGCAAGATTCTGCAGCTCACTTCCAGCTGGCTGCAGAGAAATGGCATTTGTGTGGTGGTGGGACAATCACAGACACAGTGACAACAACCAGACCTCATGCTTCCCAGGCTCCCTGGAGCCAGGTGTGCTTGTGGGTGCTTCGCTAGGAAGTACTTCCAGTAGGCGGGAGTTACGGCTGTGTCTAGATGTCCCCCAAAGTCTCATGAAGTCAAGGGGACAGGTTTTGCAGAGGCAGGTGATCACAGGCCCAGAGCTGGCTGGCACGGAGTAGAGACGGCCACCCCTGTCCTGCAGGCCCCAAGAGAGGCAGGGGGGTAGGCGGTGGAGAGGCAGGGCTTCCCTCCCAGACCCTAGAAGGAGCAGCCTCGCTGATATTCTGATCTCAGGCTGTGGCCTCCAGAACCCAGAGTACCTTCCTGCCATTTGGAGTCTCAGGCCTACGTGGTATATTATTGGTGTGGCCATAATTGGGGAGGACGGTGAACACCTACAGGCAGACTGAGACTTTTCTAAAAAGCAAAAGACCAGGTCCTGAGCCTCGGCGGGCACCAGAAACAGAGGCCTGGGGAGTCAAGGGGCAGTGGTTGCCCCTGGCATGGTGGGGACACAGCACCAAGGGACTCGGGTGGTGCCAATGTGGTGCCAGCATCCCCCGCACATCACCAGCCTCAGCTCCAGGGCCCAGAGAGCAGAACCTTTTCTATTAAAAAATAAGTCTGAACTGATTCTGGTGAATCTACAAGTGATAACATCTGATTTGGTGAGAAAAAAATTCAGAAAAAATGCACGGAAAGCCTGCGGGGACTCATGAAGGCCTCGGCTTAGAGTGCCCTGGGTGGGCCGCAGGAAGGCAGAGGCTGTCACGGAGGCGGCTGTGAGGACCCTCCACGCCCTCCATGGTGAGGCGGGTGTGATTGTAAGTTTATTCCAAAGCAGCAAGTTTAGGAGGTGTGAAAAGGGTTTAAAAACCAATGGCCTGCTGCTGCCAGTCACCTTCCTCTGTCCTCAGGGTCAGCTGGGCTCTCGGGCTCCTTACCGAGGTCTCTGGCCTCCCACACACCCAGCCCCTCCCCGCCTCTGAATGTGAGTCTCGGGGCACCCTCCCAAAGAGGTCCCCACGGGCAGATCCTGGGGAGCAGCAGGAGAAATGAGCCCATCTTCTCCCCTGATTTGAGCTTCTTTGCGATTCTGTTGCTTTTGTCAAGCGGAACCAGGCAGAGAACAGGCCCGTCTTTCTCCCCTGCACGTGGCTGTGCGGCCTGGGCAAAGGCTCCATTCACCCAGGGACCTCGGAAGCTCATCTGGGGGACCCGCATGGGTGGGCAGGCTGCGATCTGGCCACCGTTCACTATTTCAGCATCCTGCGGCTGCCTCAATGTGAGCCTTGTGACACCAGGAGGAGCACAAAGCCGCCATTGCCTGGGAGCCCAGAGCAGGGCAGGAGGAGCCGCAGCTGAGAGGGGCTCTGGCCGTGACTGGCTCCATTCTTCCCCGGGCCCCGCCGGCCTGCCCGAGAGCGCGGCTGGGACTCCCGAGCACCTCCCTCCTGGCAAGTGGAGAGTGTAAATAAATCTTGGGAAGAGGAAGCGGGAGAAAACACAGTTCCCGGTGGACAATGCTGTGAAGTGGTCACGTGAGCCCGAAACGGCTGAGCTGAAGCCCTGGGAGGAAAGGATTTCTCTGTTCTTTGGGGCAGGATGCTGCGGGAGGGGCCCCAGGAAGGCGTGGAGAGTGGCTGGGTGGGTGGAGGATGAGAGGGGATGGACAGCCGACAGCCAGTCAGTTAACAGAGGAGGGATGGGGGATGGATGGGCAGACAGGTAGAACAAACGAGCGACTTATGGTTTGCAACTTATGGTTTGAACGAATGCTCTAGAAGTTCATGTTTTAGAAGCTCGGTTCCCAGCGCTGCACTGATGAGCGGTGAGACCCTGGGGAGTGATTAATCTAGTAATGGCCCAATGGAAGCGACCTGGTTATAAAATCAAGCTCTCCTGGCACACTCGCCCTGCCTCGCCACGTGAAGCCACCCACCACGCCGTGACACTCGGGAGGTGCTCGTCTGTGCCGAGGAGACAGCACACCGTGCTTTGGATTTCTAGTCCTGAGGTTTTAATTCTCAGCTATTTTGGAATAGCAGTAGAAAACGGGCAAGACCGACACATTCTTCTTACACAAAAGTGCACAGCGGAATCACGAATGTGCGCTGGGACAGGAGCTGACCTCGCCCGTGTCATCCAGTCCCGGCGTCTGGATTGCATCGGCCACCTCTTCCCGGTGCAGGGTACTGTTTCCACTCAGTACCTGAGAGGACAGACGCCTGACAGAATTGGGCGGCTCCAACAGGACTCCTCTCCCGCTCATCCCCACGGCTTCCCCCCTGCTGACCGGGACCACCTCATCCTTCCAGCTGCTCAGGCCAAAACCGCTGGAGTCACCCTGACTGTTCTCATTCTGCTCCTCTGACCCTCCAGCAAAGCCAGCTGACTCTACCTGCACCCACAGCCTGGGCCTTTCACACCACGTGCCCCTCTTCACCTCTCAGTTCAATTTCTCCTGAAGCAAAGCTAGAGACAGGCTTTGGTGCGGGAAGTTCGTGTGGGAGATGATCTCGGGAAGCAGGGAGGGTAAGAAAGGAAGAAAATATGTGGGTGCAGACTCAGCGTCCTTACCGTGGGCAGAAGGGGTTTCCTCTGGTGGCAGCTCTGGGAATCAGGTTGGGGTGAGACCCTTTCGATTAGATGCTCTGTGGAAACGTGTCCCGAGGCCCTCGCTCCCGCCTCTGGGTGGTGAAGCGAAGCCGACGCGCACTTTTGCCGATTATGGTAGTGTAAATGCTTCCTAGTGCGGCTGGCGTCAAGCTGCCAACCTGCCATCCACCAGCTTGTGACATTCCTGAAAATATCACCAGCAGCTCCTGTGTGATGTCCACCACCCCCCATGCTGGCTGAGCTGGAACCACGGCCAAACAGCAAGATGAAGGTGGCCCAGGCCCCAGAGATGCCTGTTCCACACCACTGTCACCCCTCAAGCGGTCACCTTCTACCGGTGCCTGGCCCAGAACCTTCTCGGCTCACACCTGGCCTTGGCCAAACCCCTTTGAAGGTTTCAAAACAAAAGCCAGGCCCCTACCCAGCCTGTCACCCTCTTAGGGTCCTAAGCTGCCTGTGGCCTCAGTGGCCTCCACACAGCCACTGCCCCACCACTCACTGTGCTCCAGCCTTACTGGCTCCAGCACTGGAACACATGCACAGGGCCTTTGCACTTGCTCACCCCTTGACTGGAATACTGTTCTGCAAGGCGGCCCATGGCTAACTCCTCCCTCTGCCTGGTTTCTAACTCTGCCACATAGATAAGACACTCTCTAATGTTCCCTGCCCTCAACACTTACTTTATCATCATCCAGAGCAGCAGGACCACCAGTCACACCGCACATCCGTTCTGTCCTGTCTACCCCACGAAGGCACAGCCTTCCCAGTCTGCAATGCTAGGTGCCTGGTTTGGCCGGCTTTTCATCACTTTGAAAAAACACCGGCACACACAGTTTCAGGAGAAGAGGTTTCAGTCCCAGGTCAGCCATCTGGCGCCGTGACTTTTAGCACAGTGAAGAGGCGAAAGGGTGCGGCCGAGGAGAGCAGCTCACTGCACGGCAGGCAGGAAGCAGCAAAGCAGGATAAAAGCAGGGACAAGATATATTCCCTGAGGTCCTGTCCCAGTGACCCACTCCCCTCAGCCAGGTCCCGCCCCCTAAATCTACATTACCTCCACTAATGCCAATGAACAATGAAGGGGTGCAACCAAGGGGTGCATCCACTGACGAAGTACAGCCCTGTGATCCAGTTACCTTCCAAACCCCACCTCTGAGCGCGTGAGAAGACCTGCACCACAGCGCCACAGAAACCCAAACCAATGGCCGGCTGGTGTTAGGAAGCTAATCAATGGCTTCCAATGGCTGGCAATCATGAGCTTTCGGGGACAGTTCAAATCGAGTTCACTCTTTAAACCCCTGTGTGAGATTACAAAGACCAGTCCTAGCTCAGAATTTCTGCATCTGATGCCCTCTCATATACAGTCCAGCCTAGAGCCCCCCCAGGCCGGCCTCTCGGCAGCTCAGTGACCCAGCGCTAAGATCTCCTGCAGGGTAGAACCTCCATCCAGCAGAGCCAGCCCTCAGGGAAGGCGCAGACACAGGGGTGCATCCTCTGAGTTCTGTGTTCACTGGGAAGCCAGCACCTGCCAGCGGCTCCCAGCAAAGGACTGCAGCATAAGGGGGGAAAAAGTAGCCCTGGCAGAATCCACGGAGGACCCGACCTGACCATGGGACCGGCTGGAGTCCAGTGGGAGTAAGAGCTGAGCAAGTTCACAAGGAGAACAGGTGACATCAGCGCGCCCCTCCCTCCCTCGCAGCCAAGAAATCCTACAAATGATTTCTCTTGATTTTAACCTCAGCTTTGGTCGAGGGCCATGAATAGAATTCTAAATATAGTGCAGAGCAGAATTAAGTGGGATCTTCCAGATTCTGCAAGCAACTCCTGGGCTGAGCACATCAAAACACGCTAAGACTATGACAGCGGCCACCACCGGCGACCATTCCCGAGCGCAGGTCTGCGAGGTGAGCCCTGCGCAGGCATCACCCCACTCAGTCTCCCACACCACAGGGGCGACCCAAGGCTCTGCCACCAGTTACATCAGGGCCCCCGCCCAGGGCAGCCCAGACCTCCGAGGAGTGGGTGCCGCAGTGAGGAGACGCAGACCCAGGACACAGGCAGAACTCGCAAAATGTGCGCATGGAAGCGGCTGCACAGCTCAGGACCGGGAGAAGGTACTCGGAACAGAGAGACCCACTGCAGAGCATGAGGCAGCACCGCCAAGGAGACGGAGGAGACACTGGGACAGAAACAGGCGCGAGCGGAAACTAAGGACGTCTGAAAAAATCCTGGGTCGCTGTTAATAATAACACAGTGGGTGACTTAGTCATGTAAGATGCAAAGCCCCGGGGAGCGGGGTGCAGGAGACATGGAGCTCTCTTGACTCTTCTGAAAAAAACAAAATGATCTCAAATTGAAAACTGACTTCTAAAAACTACACTGTCTTTTCTGCATCAGGCTGAGTAAGGGGCTCCTGGGTCATCTCCAGTATCAGGCACTCATGTACCTTTGTCAGCATGGATACCCCAGACGCTCGCGTGGGACAGAGGTGGTCAGGACAGGCTGACCTTCCTGCACAGTCACTGGGGGGATCCAGCAGAGTGGCTGGGGCAGGGAGGCAGGAGACCCAGGCTAGGGACTTTCTGTCTCCAGAACCCCGGTTCCCCAAGGTGGTTCTCAGAGCAGCAGCAGCAGCAGGTCCGAGGACCTCGCTAGAAGTGCGTGTCCCCACCTGTGCAGTGGGTGCACTGAATCAGACGCTCAAGGAACAATCCTAGCGGCTGCCAAGTGTCCTTTGGGTGGGCTGGCATGTAGCTCAGTGGTCTAGCACCTGCCTAGCACATGCAAGGCTTTGGGCTTGATTCTAGCACAGTAAAATAAGTAAATGAATAAATAAATAAACTTAGGCCTAAGTTTCCTCCAGGCAAATCCTCTATACACCAGAGCTTGAGACCATAATTTAGAATTTGGCCCAGGGGGACCAGAGATTCTGGCACAGAACTGGCACAGGGCAGGCCCCCAGGGGACCAAAGCGATGGGACAGCCACCAGGGGTGGATGTGAGCTGTCTTGGGGCCTGGAGTTTACCTAGAATGGTACCTATGGGTTCCAAAGTGCCCAGCCTCCCCAAGGAAGCATGAAACACACTTCCAACCCACATCCACACCCAGATAGAAAGAAGCCAGCTGCTGCCATCTTTCTGGTTCCTGTCCTCTCTCCTCCCTAAACAAAGAGGCAGCAGTTGATGTGGGAAGGCACAGCCCTGAAACTCACAGTAGATACTTAAGGGTCAACTTTACCACCTATCTCTCAGGCCATAATCTTTTAGCATAGCCTTTTCTTTTCTTTTTCTGTTTTATTTTTTGTTTTGGGGGATTTAGCTCAGCAACATAAGCACCTGCCTTGCAAGCCTGTGGTCATGAGTTCGATCCCTGGTACCCCCAAAAAAATCTTTAAACATATTTTTTTGTTTTGTTGAGACAGGGTCTTGTCATGTAGTTCAAGCTGGCCTTGAACTCACTGCGTAGCCCAGTTTGACTTCAAAATCATGGTGCTTCTTCTGCCTCAGCCTTTTGAGTGCTGGGATTACAGACATGCACCATAGAATTTTGGCTTTTGTCAGCAGTCACTGAGAGAAAGAATCCCGTGTGTGTGTGTGTGTGTGTGTGTGTGTGTGCACACATGTGCACACATGTTGCCTCTCCCACACCTCTGCACGTCCCAAGGGAGCCTCTGGAAATTCTGTGCACCTGGCACCTCATTGCCTCACTCAAGTAAAGGACTCATGACCCTGGCTGTCTTGTGGTGCCATAAAGCAAGGACACTGCAAGGAAAGGACTGTGATGCGACCAAAGGCACAGACGTCAGCCTGAAGGCTTTGTAGTGGCCGGCTCTGGGCGAGCATGTACAGTGAAACAATGCAGTGTAGGACCTGACTCCTCGGGCTGGAACTAATATGCAGGGTCTATGTACAATAAACACCTGGAGGAATAAATGGGGGAGAGGGAATTCCAGATGTACAGGCAGTCAGAAACAGACACCCAGCATTCAGCCTGCAGCCACAGCTGTCGCAGGTAAGAATCTGCAGTGCGTGCGAAGCTGTGATGAGAGGCGGAACGCGCACCATCTGAGCCGTCTCCCTACAAAATCCTGATGAGTCACAGAGAGGACAGCCATTAACTTCCCAGCAGAGACACTGTGCCAAGTGGTCAACGTCCACTTCCCCAGGAATGAGACAAACAACATCACGAGCCTCCGAGATGATGCCAGAGGACAGCATCTTCTGCGGGATTCCTGCCCAAAACACACAAGCTGATTGGTCAGGAGGCAGCAGCAGCAGAGAGTCCCGCACACAGGGATAGTCTGCAATACACCCAGGACGCGCTCTTCACAAGTACCAGGCCACGAGAGACAGGGCACTGAGGGACCACAGGCCAGCTATGGGCCATGTCCCCAGGCTCCTGGAGTCATTCTGGGGATGCCGCTGCGAAATCTATATGGCCTTGCGCTCTGTTTCCTGGCAGAGGACTCCTAAATTCTTGGAATCTCTGGTGCTGTGTCTTTTGGGTGCTAATGAGCTGCCTGGTGGCTGGCAGCCCCACGGCAATTTGACAGGAGGGTTGTCACTGAAAATATCAAAGCAGGCGCAGAGGAGGGGAGGGCAGACAGGCTGAAGGGGAAGTTGATGGCCAGTGGCCGACGGTGGAATCCATCACACCTGTGCAAGGAGGCCTCCTTCCCAAGGAGTCCGCTTGTGGTGTCTGAGTTAGTGGACTTGCTGAGCCCCCAGAGAGTATGCATCGCCTCCCACCTCCCTGTGCGTCTTTTCATCCGGGTCTTTTGCAGTAACCTGTGTAGTAAACCAGCTGTGGTTATTCCCAGCCCTACGAACCAATCTAGCAGGTTATAAAAACACAAAGAGAAGGCTGTGGGTGCCCTGACTTAGAGCTGGTGGGTCAGAGGCATAGGTGAGACATCCCGGGCCGTGACTCACATCTGAAGTAGGGGGCAGGGGCAGAGCTGGGACTGAGCCCTCAAGCTGTGCAATCTGATGCCACCTGCAGCTGGACGGACTCAGAACCAAACGGAACTGGAGGACTCCACCCTGCGTCCCCTGCAGCCCTGACTGCTGGCTGAGCAGGCAGAATCCTACACACCAGGGTCCGAGTCACACTCCAGGACCATGTCCACCCCGTACCTGCCTTCAGAGCCTGCCCACAGCTTGATGGACCGTCCGGCTGTAGGTACCACCATGCAAGGCCACAGCCGCCAGCCAGACTACCCACTCCGTGGGGATGGAGCGATAGGTCTGCCCTCTGCATGCTTCCTATGCCCAGCAGCGTGCCTGGCACTGTGCGGGTGTGGCAGGGGGAGGGGTGGCCAATGTTCAACGAGCCACGTGGCATCCCCGCCCGTCCTTTGTCAGCCTCTTCCCTACCTGGACTCTGGGTTGTGGAACAAGCCGTTGGATTCTGCTTCACCTAGCACCAGCACCTGGGACGTCACCACCACAAAATGCTAACCAAGCCCTTGGGTGCTACAGGAATCCGCATTCACATCTTCCCTGCAAAGGGCTCACCGGGCTGAAGCCCAATGCCAGAAAAAGCAAACAGAAAGAAAAAACAAAAAGACCAATGATTGGAATCGATCTCCTCTAAGAGAACAGCTGCTCTATGCTAATATCCTCCTAGAATAAGCTGTTATTGGTTAATTTTTAAAAACTACACAGAGACCAATGATTAACAAATTTGAGCTTAATTTTAGCAATGCTTATTAGCGCTAAGTTGTGCCCTGAGCCACTGCCCTTTTGCCTGCTAGCAGGATCCAGAAATTTCCAATAGGCTGACACCATTTAAGCTGCAGTCAGCAAGAGATTTTTTTTTAACCATTCGAAGCTTTCTTTTCCCCCCTCCATTCTACTTTGTTGCCTGTGCACCCATGCAAAGCAAAGGTGTCAGTGGGGACTGCTGGGTATCAGTGTCACCCCCTCCAGACCCAGCCACCGCTCAGGAGGCATCAGCTGTGAGCGAGGCTCTGTCCTGGGGCTGCAGACAGGTGGCAACAACACCACTCCTTAAAGAGAAAAGATGCAAAAGTATTCCCTAGAAAGTGAGAAAGAGCTGGGAAAAATATTAGCAGAAAACAATCGCATTAAAATGTCAACACTGTTTGGAATAATGATCCTGAGGAAAAGACAAGTCCCATTAGCTTCCCCGGGGAGATGACGGGAGGAGATGGCCTCCGCACCATGGGGGGAGCTGCCCCAGCAAATGGAAGCAGGAGGCGAGGTTCTCCGCTGGCTTCTTGTTGAAGGCTCACCCTCCCCAAGAAGCACATGACATAAATTATGAAAACCTTGTATTTCGTATGAAAGCAGAGCCGGCTCTTTGCAAAGATGATAGGGAAAGAAAGAAGCCACGTGAGGTGAGAAGCCCGGCTAGCCCAGGGGTCTGCCCTCGAGCTCCTTCCTGAGCCAGAGCCAGCCCCGAAGAGGAGCCAGGAGCTGCATGGTCTGCTGGGCCAGTACAGCCTTGAGCCACTGCTGTTTTCTGACTCAGCCTTTGACCTTGCATCTGTTACACAAGCCCAGCATTCTGGCTCCCTCATCCCAGCTGCCTTCTGGGGAAATGAGGTGCATTGCCCTAAAAGAGGAGCCCCAAAGCACTCTAGTGGTCCTGTGGACCCACTCCCAAGCTTAAGACAAGCCTTACTTACTCCCAAGGACCAGAGAACTTTATAGGCCAGGAGAGAGACTTTCCTCAGCAGCCTGAGGCCCTGCAGGAGCTTCCTGCAGTTATCTAAGACCCTGCTGAGCTTTCAGAGAACACTTCTCTGAAAGACAGAAGAGGACTAGAGCTCACTCCTGGTGACTGGGACCTCCCTGGGCGCCAAGCGCTGTCACGGAGATTATCGCAGCCCGTCATGTTCGTCCTGCACTAGTGTAAATAATCCCAAAGTCAGGCCGCAAACAGGGTAGTTTGGGAGGTGAGCCCAAGCTCCCACCCCTGCCCATTCCTCAAGAAGGGGTGTGTTGGCCTCTAATGTCAAGGTCCCATCATGCTACAGATGGCAGAAGATTCCAAGATGAACCTGAGTCCAGGAGTCCAAGGGAGAAATAATCTCACCTGCCATGATCCTGCCCCGGAGCTCCACCCCTGCTGGGTCTACCTGCGACTCTCCCTCTCCTACACCCACCGAGGCCAGTGGATTTCCCATCTCCTTGAAATGAAGTTGGCCCACATGCCAGCTCCCAAACACTCTGCAGAAATGGTGTTCACTTAGACCTACGAGGCCCACACATTGCCACCAGAGCCACCTGACAGACAGGTCTGGGCTGAACCGCAGGCACAAGAAGGGAGAGGACATGAAGAAGAGATGTTGGCTGAGCCCAGCCTGGACCTCCTGCCTGCCAGCCCCTGCCTCTGAGCAGTGGAATCCTAGCGCTCCAGACCACTGAGGGTGCAGGGGTGTTTCTGCAGGAACCCATAACACTCAGCCAAGAATAAAATGAACGCAATGCCAAAGGTGCAAGTTGGGGGGTGCAGGCACAGTGAGTCCCTGACTTTCGCATGAGTTCCATTGTGGGAGAACCGTTCCTAAGCTGGATGCATTTAGAAGTCGACAAAGTGAGTCTTACATGGTTCACCTGTGAAGGTTTGCAACTGGAATATCTGTAAGTCAGGGGTTTGCTGAATAGTTTGTGGCCTGTCATTTTGCCTGTCAAAGCCCCAGCCAGATGGGGCATTCCCAGACCCCACGCACACAGCAGTACCTCATGTACCTCTCACCTGAGAGCTACATCACATGGAAGGGCCACAGGGCCAAGGTGACCGCCTGCACCTCCAGCTCCCTACCCCACGCCAGCCTGGACTATCTCCAGGGCTCTGGCATGACTGTGTCTCCCAAGTGTTACTTTCATTATTGCTTCCATTACTTTTACCACCACGTTAATATTTTAAGCCCATCTTCTTATTCCATGTAAATAAGCTGATTTTAAACCTAGCCAGTTGTCCCTGAGTACCCATGGGGACAGGTTCTGTGACCCCCTTTGGATACAGAATCCACAGATATTCCAGTCAGCACTTGCACAGAACCTACACACATCTTTCCATATACCTTAAATCATCTCCAGATGACTTGTGATCCCTAACACAAAGGAAACGCTGTACTAACAGCTGCTCCACTGCATTGCTTAGGGAACCATGTACAGGCAGGTACATACGCATTTTTCTAAGATTTTTGGCCCAGCGTTGGATGAATCTATGAGTGCAGAGCCAACTGTTTATGGCCCCTCTCTACAGAGAACCTACACTCCTGGTCACAAAGAGGAAAATAAGGGAACTGCAGGGTAGGAGCCAGGCTGAGTCCCACAGAGCAGACACCAAGGTAGTCTTGAGCTGGCATCTTGGGAACTTCGAGCAGACTTCGTGGTCAGCACCCACTCACGGCATCCAACCCAACCAACAGGCTCATCCCAGAATCAGCGTATCCTGGGATAATGTTCTCCTCCTGCTGGAAGCAGAAAGAGAATTTCTGGCATCTCTTCCCAGCTCTATGTAAATATCCAGAACTAGAGATAACATCAGGGCAAAATTCCATGTGCATATGGAAAGAAATCTTTAAGAAATAAGGAAACCAAAAATAACAATAACAATGCAGTCCATTAGTAGGAACTCTGAGGTGGCTACTTTTTTAAAATCTTGTGTTTGTCAAGTCATACAGGCACAGCCCCTGCCCTCTCCTCAGTGCTGGCAGATTCATTTCAGAGCTGCCAGCTAATCAATGTCAAGGTCTACTGATGTGGTACCCATTAGATAGGGTACACTGCCAAGCTACCATCCAAATGGCTCACTGTAACAAACAGGAGCATGAGCCCCGGCCCATTAAGGGGGACCTTCAACAGCTCCGCAGGCTGCTGCCTCTGCCGTCACTGTGCTGGTGCTCAATGAATCAGCCTTGTCACAGTGGCCATTCTAGCTAAATGAACTGGGAAATGGAAGGGCGTCCACGCTTCTGTGTGTTTATGAGATGCAAGATGTGGATCTTTCCAGCAGGATCCGGCAGTTGGAAAAGAGCAGCAAACGTGTTTGCTCCATCTAAAGGGCAGAGGGTTTTCAGGTAAGATACAGGATGAGGCACCAAGGGCGGCAGAGCACTAAGCCCACGTGGATTCAGACTCGTGGAGCCGCTTCTCGCCTGGCTTACAGGAGGGTGTGCCTTCTGGGAACTCTGAAAACTCACACAGGGTACTTACACAAACTGAGCTAGGTACAATGTGGCTAGGCAATACAATCTTATGGGCGCACCGTCACACATGCAGTGTACTGTCCCTGGAAGACCTTGTATACTGCATGACTGTAGATGTGACCATGGGCAGGTCACTCAGCACCCGCTGGCTCTCCAACCCTACCTCAGGAAGATCAGAGGAAGGAACGAGTGATAGTCCCCAGAGATACAAGAGCTGGCAACAGGCACATTTCCATCCTAGCCACTGGCCACTCGGCAAGAGACAATGACCTCATCTGTCCTGTGTTCCGGATAAATGTGATTAAGTGCAGTTTGGATGGACATGATGGTTAGTCTTTAATTTCTGAGCAGTATCACGAAACACAGGAAAGCTTCAGCATTCCCTCGGCTACAAGCCCCTCCCAGTGGGTCCCTTTCAGTCCTGTGGTACCTTTTGTTTTTAAGTTGACATGGACGAGAGTGCACCCCATAGCCAGCCTCGCTTTCCCTCTTCTCTTGCTGTTCTTGTTAGAAGCAGCAATGCACCAATCTACAAACAAAACCTGGAAAAAAAAGGTACACTTTCCACCTCCCTGACAGCAGGGAGTGGCCATTCACGTCCTTCTGGCCGAGCATGTACAAATGGCCAACATGAGGCGGGGCTCCAGGAAAGCCACATCATGCCCAGCAGGTGGACACCCACGTCCTTCCCTCCCCTCCCTCCTGCCCACGGAGCACTTTGGTGGGTGGAGACACAGCAGCCACTCAGGACTCAGTGAGAACAGCACAGATCCCCCTCCCGGGGACAGGAAGCCCACTGCGCTGCCTGTGTGTCTGGGAAAGAAGATTCTCTATCTCATTTAAGCCAGCATTGTGTGGGTTTTCTACTACATAAAGTCAAACCAAGCCCCAGCTGATGAGCTCACTGGTATTTAAACATCACCTCTCCCGTAAGAAGTTGGGTTTTCAGCACCGCTCCTAAAACAGAATAACTGAGCCACCCTGGGCTCAGCACCAAAATCTGTGGCAACAAAATCCAGGCCCTGGTCCCTGTAGACAAGGCAGTCAGGGAGCCCTGAATAAAAATGTTTTCCTGAACATGGAGTAGAATCCGCTTCTCCAGTTTAGCAATAACAGGTTTCAGTTGTCTGCAAACTCTCTGTTTCCCTCTGCCACCATTCCTGTTCCTTTCCATCCACCCATCAACGGTGATCTAGGTCACTGGAGGAAAACTACAGCCTACGTGTCGCCGCAGGCTGCTTGTTATCACTGAAAGCCCTAAAAGGTTCGCCATCGCTGACCAGGAGGGTGACACTCAGCTCAGAGGCCCAGTGCGCGTGCGCATGTGCTGCTGTCCACCCCAGCGGCCCTGAGCATTCAAACACCTTTCCCATGTCGTTCAAGAGGTGCCCTTCCCCGAGAGACTCAGAGTATACATGCAAGGAAAACAAACTCATGGAGCAAAATAATCCAAAAAATTAAACTCCCCTTAAAGATCATGTGCTCTGTCATAACTGTCAGGCCAGAGGGAGAGTGGGGCCAAGGGAGCTAGGAAAATCCTAGCCAGGCAGTGGGAGGCAGACAAGGGGAGGGGGTGGGCTGGCATGGCCCAAGCACTGGGCAGTACCAGGAAAAGGTGGTCAACGGCTGAGCCTATTGGAGTCAACCTTCCACACCCATCAGCAGCGGCCCTTCCAGCCGGCAGACGAGTTTTGAAAAGAACAGAGTTCTTCCCTCTCCTTCTCACCACCACTGACTAGGATGGGCCCGTGTCGCACTAAGAAGCACAGTCCCCAGCACCCAGCCTGACACAGGCAGAGGTGAAAGTGGGGCTGACCCACCAACGCTCCACTGTACTCACCACGGACCTGGCCCACGACCTCCCCGGATTCATTAAGAAAAGACAAAATTATCTCAAGGGGATTAGAGAATGTCCAAGGACGTAATCACCTCCTAATAGCTGTGTCTCAAAATTCACTCCTTGCTATAGTCAACAGCATTCCCCTACCTTAGGCTGAAGGATGGCAACTATCAGTCTCTTTCATTTTAATGCAGACTCAAGCTCGCAGGGTCAAGCAAATTGCCCAAGCTCACTCAGTGTGTCCACAGCAGAGCCAGGACTTGGACTCACTCATCCAATTTCAGGTGAAGGATCTCTTTGTATCTCACTGTTCTCTTGGCCAATGGAACCCATCTAGCAAAGGCCAAGCAGGTTACATGTCAAGCTCTCTGGAAACATTTACCTCATTGAAACAAATTAGTCTTGTGTGGGTAAGAAATTCTCTCTGCTTAAGGATTCCCCCTCCAGAGGATGAGATGCTCAGACCAAGGGCGGCCACAGGTCTCCTCCAGCTGAGGGGCTGTGAGACTGTCCATCATGCTCTAGCATACCCACCCAACCCACAGGCACTTGTGGGGCACCACTGGCTGCAGCCCCATGCAGCCTTGGTGACATAGACAAGAAGAAAGCAGACAGGCCCTATCCTCAGGGGGCTTCCAGGCTGAGAACTGCTGCCCAACAAAGCTACATGCAAGGGTGGAACGTTCTAGGTCTGCACTATCCAATATGGCAGCCACAGCCCCCTCTGACTATGAAGTACTTGAAACATGGCGAGTGGCTAGTGTCTAAACATGGAACTGGAATCGTAATTGTAATTTTTTGCATTTGGATTGAAATTACCACAGGTCACCTATGGCTACTATATTGGGCAGACCATGGCCATGTCTGTCCAAGGATTCCATGGGGTTGAGGGTGACAGGAAGGGTGGAGACCCCGAGTGTGTGGTGGGGAGGAGCCCTGGTGGTCTGGGAAAGCCCTGGGCTCAGACTCTGCAACGTCTGAAGGGCCAAAGCTAAACAGCTACACCTGTCGCCTAGAAGGATGCCCTTTGCCACTGACTTCTGAGTGCCACTGGCTGAGGTGGGGACAGGTGGAGAAACCTCTAGAGCATCCAGTCCTTCTCCATAATGAGCATGCGATGCTTTCAGAATCAGGAAAACTCTGAGTTTTTTTTTTTAAACTCTGTATTTTTAAAGCATCTAGTTTTTATTTTTAATAACCCTAAAGAAGCTGACAAGGTCATTACTGCATAGTTCTGATGCTAATTAAGCCATGGAGATACTCTATGAGTGGCCAGAGGGAGAGCCCCAGAACTCAGAGCTCCAGAATAAGAGTGCACTCCAGGCCAGGAACGCAAATAGAAAGAGCCACAAGCCAGGTGAAGGTGGCCATGCCTCCCCTCTTGCCCTGGCCGCCCCCAAGCTGGGGACCCTGTTACGATGGTGGAGAAATAGGAGAGACTGGCCCAGATCTGCCTGCTGGAAGACTCCCTGACCCTGCTGTGCTTGGCAGGGGCAATGAGCAAGAGGAAGTGAAGACCCAAGGCTGGGCATGGAAGTGGTGCAGGAGCGGGAAGGAGGGGCTCAGCTCCTGGACAGCAGGACGGAACACGTGGCCTGGAGGTGGGGCTGCGGGAGAGGAAGCCGCCCAGGAGGAGCGCCCCCAACGGTGAGCCGCCGAGGAGGAGGAGGAGGAGGAGGAGGAGGAAGAGGAGGAGGAAGAGCAGCAGCCAGTGGGAGCACCGCCCGTCACAGGTAGAGCAGGTGAGGAGGGAGGGGCCGTCCTGTGCTTCCAGCTGCGACTCTGGAGGGGAGGGAAAGTTCTGACAGTCTCTCCCCACTCCCCAGGCTACACCACCTGGAGCAGGACACGCGGGCGGCAGTGAATGTCCAGTCACCTGGCCAGGTACATCCCTAGGTCAGTCCAGCCAACGGGACCAGCGCTTGTACCCACTGATTCTACAGATGCTTGTGAAGACCCTCAGCTGTGCTGAGCTCAGGGGCTGAGCTCTAGGTGACAGTCAAGGCCCCTGGCCTGGGTATTCCTGGTCTAGAGGAGCAGAGATCAGAGAGGATGAAGCGTACAAAGGGCCCAGGGAGTAAGGGGCACCAGGAGCAAATCAGAGAGGATGAAGCGTACAAGGGGCCCAGGGAGTAAGGGGCACCAGGAGCAGATCAGAGAGGAAGGCTGGGGTCAGGAACGGCATGGCAGAGAGTCGAGGACAGGGCAGGATCCTCACCAAGGGGTGCACATATCACACACACAGAAGTTGTCAGCAGAGAGAGCCAAGGCCACAGTCAAAGTTCAGACTCTGGTTCTCCTGGCTGGTCACCTGATGGGCAGCAGCATTCCTGGGAACCTGTTAGAAATGTACCTCTGAAACTACCACAGCCCTGCTGAGTCCAGCAGCTCTGGGATGGGCTCCAGTGAGTGTGAGTGTGAGTGTACCAGCCTTCTGTGGGTTCCGATGTGCGCTTCCCAATAGATGCCCTGCATCAGCAGTACTCCAGGGAGACTCTGCCCCTGAAGACACTCGGTAATGTCTAAAGAGATTTCCAACTGCCACAAGGAGGGGCTGGGTGCTACTGTCATCTAGTGAGTAGAGGGCGGGGTGCTGCTCCAAAACACACCTGACAGCCCAGGACAGAGCATGACCCAGCCACACATGTCAGCGGTCTGTGGCTGGGAAGCCCTGTCAGGTCCTCACACTGGGTCTCCAGGCAGAGGAGGCCCCACGGAAACACTTTAAAAGTTGTCACAAGTGACTTCTCAGCCAGACTATGGTCCTGTCATCTGGGGACTGAGGAGACACATGGGAGGAGCGCTCAGAGGCACGAGGACAGAGTGGAGAACGGCATTGCAGGAAACCCCAGATGCTACAGGCTGGGAAGATAAAAGGGCTGGAGAACCAGGAGCCAGGAGCCAGCGGTGCGGGTCAGGGCAGGCAGGAGGCCCGGCCATGGCCCGGGACCTGCTAAGGGCATCATCATCACTTTCCCAGGCCAGGGCCGATGCCTGGGCCAGCACCACACAGGAAGAGGGCAGAGGAAGAGGGCAGAAGCCCCAGCCTGGGCGCAAATGGGAGGGTTAGACACTCCCTAGGAGGGAAGCTCGTGGGAACTTCCCCCACCGGCTTTAACTGGTGACTCAGGCAAACAACCTAACCGGCTTGTGGGGACAGAGAAGGATCCACCAAGAGGTGCGGCTGTGGGTGGGACACTACTGGAAGAGTGACAGTAGAGGGGCAGCCTGCAGGGAGATATCTCAGTCCTGTCACACAGCCCATGTCCCAGACGTGGCCCCCAAGAGATCTAATGCACAGCAAAGGCACAAAGTGATGCTAAACAGCAATCAAGGAACCACGAGTTAACACAAGATACCATTTGTCTCTCATCATGCTAGGGACAAAAAAGCACATTCAGGGTTCAGATTCAGGTGTTGGCAAGGGTCTTCCTGTCACAGATTGGGAAGAAGTGTACAGAATGGTACCATAGTGTCAAGATAAATAAAATAAGAGTTCCCTGTGGCCCAGACATTCCACAAGCTGGAGGAAAGTCACAGGCCAGAACAAGGTAAGGACATGGCCACCTATGTAGGAAATCAATGCGTTGTGGCCAATCATGGTTAAAAACTGGATCCAACACAAACACCTATTGGCTAACCTGGGAAAAACCTTAGAATACTGTGACTATTAAAAAAGAGCAGCAGGTAGATCCAGCAGTGCAGTGTGGCAAGCCGCTAAGACCTGGTGCCCAGCAGAACCACACACACACCAAAGCACTTCACACCCAGCACCATTTCATTTGCCATTTTCCATGCAGGTGGATAAACCCAAAGGAGCAGGCTCACAAGGGTCACCTCTAAAGCAGGCGAGAGGGAGAGAAGCCCCGGACATGGTCTACCTTCCAAGGATGCTTTGAGTTTTGACTAAAAGAATAGTGACACCCTTAAAATACCATGAGCAGAAGGGTGAGGGAGGTTGGAGCTGCTTCATAAAAACAGAATTCAGCCAAGGGTGGCCGTGCTTTCCTGTAATCCCAGCTCTATGGGAAGCTGAGACAGAGAGGATCACAAGTTCAAGCACAGCTTTGGCAACTTATTGATTCAGCCTTGTCTCAAAACATAAAAAGTAAAAAAGGGCTGGAGATATAGCTCAGTGCAAAGGCCGTGGGTTCAATCCCTAGTACCAAAACCACAAAAACAGAATTCACGTGAAGGAGGTGACTCTCCCGCATTACTTCCTGTTGGATTATTCCAGGGCTGGAGCACTGGATTCAGGATTCAGGAGTCCTGAGTTAGTGCAGTGGGTTGGCAGACAGTGCGGTCCTAAAAGGAGGGCCCAAGCAAAGGCAGAGACTTTCAGGTGGGTGAGGAGATGACTGAGGTCCTTGTGATAACACAGCAGAACACAGACTGTCTACAGCTGACCACAGAGCATGCAGTCCTCAGGACTGATGGGCAGCGGATTCTTCCAAGCCATTTGAAGAAAAAATGTTTAAATAGAGATTGGCAAGATAAACATGCAGTGTATTGTAAGGTAGTGAGTCCCCAACCAACCAAGGGATGTAAGAACGGGTGCCTTCTCCACCCTTCTTGCTCCCAGCTCCCAGGTCTCCTCCAACTTCAAGATTGTGCGTCTTTTCGCCGGAGCAGAACTCCTCTGCTGAATACAGCCCATAAGTGCCTGATTGCCTGGTGACTGCTAGCAAGGTTCTGCCACTTGCAGATTTAAACGTAACACATTTTTTGGCTGGGACATCCACCCACTGGTCCTATTTTGGCCATTTGAACCAGAGAAGAGGTGCATGTCCAGCACCCCCCCACCCCCACGGCATAACTTAATTACTGGCGTCCAAGCCCTCCTCCCCTCTCCCTCGTGGACCGGCAGCAGCCACCTGCCAAAACCTCTCTTCCCACCCACGGAGGCATCAATTCACAGACAGCCAAAAAGCTAAGCCCTCCGTAATTTCCGTTTCAAGTTTGCTTCCTTTTACTGCCAGGGAGACAAAAGGAGCAGAGAAGGATTCTCTCAGGAGAAGCCATTCAACTCCCATAATTGGAACAATCATGGATGTGTATCTCCAACACAGGGAAAACCAATCTATCACGGAATGCAGAAGGCTTAATCCCCGATTACTAATAAAAGGATTAATTAAAGCCTTAAGGGTCTGCTCATGGCAGCCTCCTCTGGAACTCCAAGGAAATTAACTTGCCCTCCCACATGTAGAAAAGCCAGGGATTTCCTTGGCTGGCACCTCAGTGTGACCTAATGACTAGTGTCAATTGGTCTAACAAAGAAATCTTACAATACTTGCACAGGTTTATTGTTTAACATTTCGAATAAGGCTTTGGTGCCCACAGAGCCGCCCCATCACTGGTTACTGGATCTTTTGGTGCAGTCCCCGTGGCTCTCGGATGCACTCCAGGGAAGTGATGGAATCCCGCCCCAGAGCCAGCCACCACCAGCCAGGCGCATTTTTCCTCTGGCTCCCACCATTGAACATCAAGTCCCCATTCCGGGCGGTTAGAATGAAGAAGGCCGGGTCCTCAAAGGAAGGTCATGGCAAATTGTTACCCAACACAATCTGTCAAGGCCTGTGTTTCCGTAAGATACAGAATCCAGTCCCGCGTGGCTTGACATCAAACCACCAGCTTTGATTCTTTTTTTTTTAAGGATACATTTTAGAAGCTCAGACTTCTCGAGAAGTGCAAATTGCCTTCTGCTGGAGAAAGGTTTTAATGATCACTTTGCTTCCTACGTCTCCATGGTGACAGGGCACACACAGCCCACCCCTCCCGCCTCATTAGGCCTTTCTTCCTCCCTGGAAAGTAATCAATCAAGCCATATAGACGCCTTTGTGACCGGTTTATCACCCACACAATCGCCGGTGTGGGAGTGGAGTGGGCAGATCCTGGGAGTTACAGTTCGGCTCCGTCCAGCGCACCCCCGGTCGCCTGCTTGGCAGCTCTGCCCCGCACACCTGTCGGGAGGGAGGCGGCGCGCCCAGGTGCGCCGGCCTCGCCAGAGTCAGGTGCCCAACGAGGAAGCCAAACCGGGCGCAGAGGCCCGGGGAGCGCAGGCTGCCCGGCAGGGCGGAGGGCAGAGCCCGGCCAGCGCTGGGCGGGGGCGCCCTGCTCTGCCTTTTCTCCCCATCGGTCAGCAGGCGGAAGGGGAGCCCCTCGGAGGGCGCCGCGGAGCCCAAAGGCCGGCGAGCGGGCGCATAGCAGAGCACCGAGCTCCCCCGCAAGGAAGGCTGAGCTCCGGACAAAGAGCCCCGCAGCGCCCGTCCCTGCGGCGCCCAGGGACCAAGACGTGGCCAAGGGGCGCCCGGTCCACGGCGCTGCCCAGAACGGCCAGCGTGGAGCAGCGCGGTCCCCAGGGCAGCCCCGCCTGCCTCGGCCTCCCCACCCGGCCTCCCCCGCCCGCCGTTACCTGAGTTCTCCCCGGCGTCCGCGGAGGAGGCGGCCGAGGACTCAGTGAGGACGCTGGGGTCACTCTGGGAGCGGCCCCGCGACACGAGGCAGCCGCTGCTGTCCTCTGACGCGGCCATGGGCCCGGCGGCGGGCGGAGGGGCCGCGCGATCAGCGCATCCGCGGCGGCCAAGGTCACGATGAGGGGCTGCGGGGGTCTTTTTTTAAAAAGGAGAAGAAAAAGGGACCGGGGAAAGGAAAGAACCGGAGGAGGAGGCCGGGGCCAGCTTCAAGGCGGGCAGACAATGGCCTCGCCGGCTGCAGCCAGGCGCATCGCGGCGCGCGGCCTCGCTTTGTTATTTATTCGTGTTTTTTCCCATCCCTCAGTCCATATTCCAGGAAAAAAAAAGTTGAACCAGGAAATAAAAACTTTCTTGTCAGTGTTTATTGCATGCTTGGGGCAGGGGGTGATGTCTAGGAAATGTCTGGGGGTGCTCCCTTCCCCCACCCCACCCCCCACCCCCCCGAAAAAAAGGGAAAAAGGAAAATCTTTGCTCGTGCAATTGCTTTAATCTGAAAGCTGTTCTTGGAGCATCTGTTGGAAAACATTAGGATTCTCCCATCATGCCCCGCGAGGAGCATGACGTCACGGAGACGGGAGTAAGAGGAGCTGATGGTGGGGAGGGGTCTCGGATACCTGGACCGCAAGCCGCGGGGTGGGGGCTAGATTGGGGTTCTGTGCCTCCCGCCCCATCCAGCCTGCTGTGGGAAGGAACAGGAAAGCCCGCGTTCCGTCCCCCCTCCTCCCCCGCCCGCAGGAGGGTGGAGACCCGGAGGGCGGCGCCTCCCCAGCCCCGTTCTCCTCTCTCTCTATCGGGGACGCGGAGCCCAGTGGGTTCTGTGCGCCCCTCCAGGGCGGGAAGGGAGCAGTCGGGCTCCACACCCGCCACCGCCTGGGCCCCTCCCCACCGCCCGCCCCTGGGGCGCTCAGCCCCCAGGGGAGGAGCAGGAGGGGCCCAGGTGCCTTCCGCAGCGCTACCCTACGTGCTCCTGAGGAAGCTGAGCAGGCGACAAGGAAGGTGACATTCCAGGGCTGCCTGTCACAGAGGCGCCCTCCCAGG
Source organism: Hydrochoerus hydrochaeris (assembly GCA_004027455.1). Lineage (NCBI taxonomy): Eukaryota > Metazoa > Chordata > Mammalia > Rodentia > Hydrochaeridae > Hydrochoerus > Hydrochoerus hydrochaeris. The sequence continues at coordinate 54,331 of PVLA01010708.1, forward strand.
TGCTGAGCCGAGGCCCTCACAGTGTAGATGCTGCTGTGGGGGTGAGCATGGGAAACTCGGTCGGTCCCGTGAGGGTGACAGGAGGAGTAACGGAGAAACAGAAAGCCCCTGCAGGCGGGGCCCAGCCTGACTCAGGAGGAGCGCGGAGGAGGGGCGTTTCCACTGATGGGGGTGCGCCCGCACCCCCAGGGGCAGGCGATAGGGCAGGGGGCCAAGAGGAGTGTGCTGGGGCTCTCGGCCCAGCACTGCAGAGCCGCGTCCGGGTCTTCCCCGGGGTGCTTCTATCAGCGCTCTGGGCACAAGGGGGCCACGCTGGCGTATCCGGTGACACCCTATAGGGTGATGCCAAGGGAGGACTGCAGGGTGGGCAAACACAGACACTGCTCGCTCAGCATCAAGCCTGGGCTCTTAGCAACAGTCCTGTGAGCAGCACCAGCCTCCTGCAGACAAGAGAGCTGCTCACTCACTCACTCATCTACACCCATTCAAAACAGCACAGTGGAAGACACTCAGGAAAGAACCCCCAGAACTGCTGCGGACGTGGGCTAAGAACCGAGGGAATAAGGGCAATTGCCATTCACCACGCCATTTTTACCTACGCATTCGCTGTGCTGTTTGATCACACTGCATACAGCGCAGAGCTGGGTCCCTTCAGAGGGTCCCTCACCCGCTGCATCACCCTGTGAACGGCCAGTGTGACAAGAAGAGCACTTGCTTTTGGGAGGCTGAGGCAGGAGGATCACAAGTTTGAACCTAGCTTGGGCAACTTGGCTGTTCAGGAAGACCCTGTCTCAAATAAACATTTTAAAAAGGGCCGGGGATATAGCTCAGTGCAAAGGCTTGAGATCAATCCCCAGTATTACCAGAGGGAGAGAGAGAGAGAGAGAGAGAGAGAGAGAGAGAGAGAGAGAGAGAGAGAGCACTTAACATCTGAGCTCAGGAACCCATGTGGTGTGGTAGGCAGAGGACAAGAGATATGTTCATTTATTATTTTAAAGTGTATTTTAGCTGTAGAGTGGAACAGAAGACAAAGAAGTAAATCTGTAACTAAAAACACTTTTTTTTTGTTTTGTTTTGTTTTGTTTTGACCAACGGGTCCAAAAACATACGTAGGAGAAAAGACGGCCTCTGTGTAACGGTGCTGGGAAAACCAGATGTCCACATGCAAAAGACTAAAACTAAATCCTTATTTCACATCTTGTACTAAAAATCAAACCAAAAGGGATCAAAGATCTAGATATAAAAACAAAAATATTAAAAGTTCTCAAAAACAACCCGAGAAGACAAAGCCATAGACACCGGCAAACACTTCCCGAACAGAGCTCCAAAGGCACAGGAAACAACAGTGTCAAGAAATAACCTGGGAGAAGAGACTATCCACTGACTCCAGGAGAATCTTTGCTACCTACACTTCTGATAGAGGGTTATTATCTAGAATATATAAAGAGCTTTAAAAATATTAGTCACCCCAAACAAAGACTCCCCCAAATGTGGATGAATGAACTGAATAGACATTTCTCAAAAGAAGTAATATACATGGCCAAAAAGGCCATGAAAAAGTGTTCAACATCTCTTGCCATCAGAGAAATGCGGGTGTTGTTATTCACCAGTTAGAATGGTGGCCGTAAAGAGTAGGAGAAACAGGAACTGCTGAAAAGCGCACCAGAGAAAAGAAACCCCCACACGGTTGGTGGGAAGGATAACTACAACTACCAAGGAAATCCACGGGGACACTCCTCAAAATACAAACACAGACATACCACTTGGTCCAGCTATGCCACTCCTGGGCATATTCCTGAAAGAACTAGAAACTGCCTCCCCTGCGGTACACACACACCCATGTGAACAGCAGGGTGATTCGCAACAGCAAAGCTGGGGAAATGGATGGGTAAGAAAGAAGATGCACCTCGCAGTGGTACAGTGGAGTGTAACCCAGCATAAAGAGACTGAGTCATGTCATTTTCAGGGAGAGGACTGGGACCCAGGATGACCATGTAAAATTAGCCAGACTCTGAAAGTTCATTATCTCATGTGTTCCCATACTTGAGAAACCTAAAAGAATACATAATCAATAAATGAACTAATTAATAAAGGACAGATCATTGGGAAAGGAGGCAGGTTTTTGGAGAAGGGGGATGATGATCACTAGAAAAGGAAAGAAAGGAAGAGGGAATAATGGGGCTGAAAATCATCAAAACATGTGAGATGCATGCACCGATTCTGCCAAACACACTCGGTCATTCTGGAATACAACATGCACTAATAATTGTATGCATAAAATACATATGTATTAGTGATGATATTTAGTTAATACCCTAAATAATATATAATTATAAACATACAACTAAAAATGCAAAATAATTGTAGATAATATGCATTACATATTATATAATACATGTAAAATATATGCAAAATATATCTGACATACATAATGCTTTATATGCAAAATATATAATATTTTCCTTGAAAAATAATACATATGTGAAATGTTATTTGTGAAAGCTGGGTGAGGAAGGAACCCTTCACTATATCATTATTCAGCTTTGAGACAGTTCATAACAAAAGTGAAACATTTTTAAAAGTTTCAGTAACGCTGCCCCTACTGGTTGGCAGAAAATAATGAAGGGCAAAGGGTCTTTAGGTAAGCTGCCTGTGGGAGTGGCTCTGGCCTTCAGAGAGGGTCCTCTTCCCTTGACTGGCCAGGGCCCCCCACAAGGAGCTGGCCCCACGTGTGTGGAAGCAGAGTTCCCAGCCCAAGGTGCGACAGGGGTCTGTGAAAGTCCTCACTCTGCCCCCTTAACAAGCTCCTCAGCGAGGACCAGATGGATGAGGAAGCCCACGCTGGAACCCTACAGAGGCCAACAAGGCTTCACGATGACCCCAAAGTGACGACCTCAAACAACCCAGCTGTCCACGGACGCGTGGATGGGTAAACAGTACGCGGTCCAGCCACACCGCGGAGCAGAATCCAGCTGCAGACCAACGAAGGAAGCACTGACAGTGGCCACAGTGCATAGGACCTGCAGAGAGACCTCTCAGCTCACACCAGGGAAGGGAGCCAGGCACAAACCGCTGGTTCCACAACCCTAGCGCTGCAAAACCCCACAGAAGCAGAAGGCACCTTGGTGGGTGTCTGTAGATTTGAGGGTGGGAAGGGCAATATGGGGGCGACTGCTAATGGTACAAGGTTTCTTTGGGGAAGGTGCAAGAAACATCTGAAACATTCTAAAGATTGCGGGCATCATTTCACAAGTCTGTAAATACAACCACTGATTTTTATACTTTTTTTGGGGGGGGGTACTGGGGATCGAACTCACAACCTTGCACTTGCCAGGCAGGCGCTTAAGACACTGAGCTAAATCCCCAGCCATGATTTTTATACTTTAAATGGGTGGTACGCTTTATGAAGTGCAAATTATTTCAATCAATCTCTTTTAAAAGAATTGCTTGAGAGACCCAGGCTGAGTTTGCCATCTGTAGGTGATCGGGACTGCCTCTTCCCAGCACAGCATAATTAACACCGAAAACCGGCTGGCTCAGAGAGGCCCTGAGTCAGACAGGAGCAGCCTGGGCATGGGCTGGGGGCCTCTCTGCAGGTCCTACAGCACAGATGTCAGGCGGGCCTGAGTGACCCACACTGCAGCCTGCTGGACAGCGCCATCCTCATCTTTCAAGCAACAGGCTGTGGCCCAGGGGGAAGTCCTAACCCTAGGGCGGCCAGAGAGGGCGTCACTCTGAAGGGGACCCCAGGCTGCCCGCCCGACCACAAGCACACATACACACACGCAGGCAGGCATGCTCACACACATGTGCAGGGGGATGTGAAAAAGGAGCCACAGAGAGACCCATGCAATGAACAGGTGCACAGACACACCCAACCATCCACCAAACATCCACTGGGCATCTAGTCTGTGCCACATGTCCGTGTAATCACACCTGCTCTGATGGGACTTACCAAGGGCAGCACGGTGCACCAAGGAGGCTGGGCCTTGGCTCACGGAGCTCAGGAAGAGAAGGGAGAATTAACTAATCAGCAGTGGATCCATCTGTCAGTTCCAAATGAGCGCAGCATGCAGAAGGCCTCGCTCGGGATGGGGAGACCCGGTGCAGAAAAGCGAGACTGGGAATGCGAGGGCAGGGGGGACCTGGCAGAGGAGTAAGGAGGAAGAGTGCTCTAGGGAAAGAACGGTTGGACAAGGCTGCAAAGTGGGCTGGCAAGAAGCTCCGGAGTCCCCATAAGGAGGCCGCACAGGGTGCTGTGGCTGGACAGAGGGGCAGGACCCAGAACAGGCCACACCCTGGGTCCCCCTGGACCTGGCGCTTGTTGCAGGGATGATGAAAAGCTGCTGGAGACTGGGGACAGGAGCAGTGGAGCAGGGTGGAAGCAGGGAGGTGGATCATGGGGCCAGCGACCTTCCAGGTGTGAGGGGGCAGCCGCCTGGGCCAGGCTGAAGAATCAAAGGCAGGGAGGACATTGCTCCTGTGTCCCAGGGCTTATGATGGATGAGCTCTGGGCAGGGGTGAGAGAGAGACTGAGAGACAGGAGTTGAGGATGACTCTCAAGGCGGGGAAGGGGGAGTTGGTGGCTTGGTGATTAGTAATCAAGTCCAGCATCCACAATGAGGTGGGTGTGATGTCACATCCTGGGGGCAGAGGTGTGGTCCAAGAAGGGGTGCGATGGAGCCCCCAAGGGCATGCACGTTGGAGAGAGAAGCCTGGACCCCAACTCAGCAGCCAGGGGGGCTGTGTTCCTGCAGTTGGCTGATGGAAGGGGCACAGGCCCCTGGCAGGAGACACCCACACTCTAGATATCTGCTTTCCCAAGTGGCAGGTGCTCCCCTCCAACTGGACACACCCAGAGGGGCCCACACACCCAGGGATACCTCGGGGCTGCAGTCACGGTCACAGCCCCCTGGGAGGGCTGTTTCCTCCTGGCAGCAGCCTCCTGCAAGCACCTCCTCCTCCCTAGGACCACGGGAGCCCTGGGCCCCCAAGAGCCGGTGATGGTGACTGGGGGGAGGTTGTCTCAGCCGCCACAGCAGCACCCCGGTGGCGCCTCCATCCAGTTCGTTCACACAGCAGACAGGGTGCCAGGACTGAACGCACACAGCAGTGCCCAGCCCTGCTCAGCGGTGCAGGCACCCTCCGAGCCCTGCAGGGACCCTACGGCCACCTCTGCCCGAGCCCACAGGACTGGTTTCCCCTCTATATCCTCCATGTGAAAAGAACTAAGCCAGCAAACTTCAGACGCCTAATGGAACTGCTGCAAGCAAGCTGCTGCTGTCTCTAGCAGACTCAGGAGGAACCAACCGGAGAGGAACAGGAGAGTAAAACAGAGGGGCGGAGACCCAGGAGCCCAGCTGCCTGGGAGCCAAACCCGCTGAGCAAGCGAGCAGCCTCGCCCTCTGCTGGCAGCAGGGAGAAACTGCACCCACAGTATCCGATGGGAGCCGAACCCTGACCTCGGGCAGAGGATAGTCCTGGCAGCCCGGGTGGGAAAGGCGCTGTCGCTCCCCAGGGGCGCCCAGCCCTCCGCAAACTCCAGTGCAGGCTGTCTGTACAATCCTCCCAGCAGACGTCCCCGAGCGGGGCTGCATCGCGGCCGTGAGCCTTCAAACGGTGTGGGCCGTGCTGGCCACAGGCCCTCCAGGCCTGGTGCATCCTGCCGGGAGAGGCCCCACCCGGGTCAAGGCCTCAGCCGAGGGAAGCCCCGACCCGGCCAATCTGCTCCAATGCTGCTGTCGGACAGTGCCTCGGCACAGATGCTGCCCCTGACGTTCCTAGGTGCCCCTGCTCAGCCCAGTGACAGGCGGGGTGGGGGCGTCTAACCCAGCCAGGATAGAAGACAGAGCAGAAAGGCAGGCCGGCCAGGGGCCCCTACAGAGACATCGGCCTGTGCGTGTCCCCACAAAGCTGTACTCAGACGACCGTGTCTCCACACCAGCCTGCGAGCGGGTCTCAACCTCCACCAACTCTTCCCAGCTCTTCTTGCGGACAGCCGCCACCCAAGGCCACAGAGCTCAGCCCTAGGTCACTCCTGACCACACCGGCTTGGGCCACTCTGACGTGCCCTCAGGGCACAATGGAGAAAGAGATGACCAGGGTACTCTCCTGCTTGTCCCCAGCCACAAACCCTGCAGAGCCCGAGAACCACCCTGGGTCAGCCCAAGTCCTGCACCCCGGAACTCTGGGACTTCCAGGGCCAGTCCTCGGCAGGTGCAGGGGTCTGCAGCCTCC
>PVLA01010709.1:0-11674 GCA_004027455.1 Hydrochoerus hydrochaeris
TCGGGACCTCTGTGTTGCTGAGGATGGCTGTGGTACTTTTCAGGGCAGCCCTGATTCTTATTTTGAGCAAGACTTCTCAGCGCCAGTGTAGAACCCTCAACCTACCAGCACAGCTCCTTCACCTCGCTGGCACAGACTTTCTAGCTCCCACCACTGACCTTTGGGCTTTCCCAGCCCAGATCCACAAAACGGACTGGCATGAGTCCTTCTGGTGTGCTCTAGACCTCCAGTTGGAATCATAGAAGGCATTGTCATGGGCTCTACATTTTCATCTGGACTCATGCAGGACATTGCTGTGGGATCCAGCCCCTTGGCTGGATATTGTCTTTAGTGTTCTGGATAGATTTCCTGCTCTTTCTTATGTTTAACTTTGGGTGACCACCATAAAATAATATTGTAAATTCTGTGTCCTGATTATAATTGTTCTCCTCACAACCCCTGACTACAACATTATAAAATGGATTTGCTTCATAAATGATTGGTTTTTTGCTGCAGCTTTCATTATTCTTTCTGTGTTCTGAATACTTTTTAAATTTAAGATTAAAAAGACACAGAAAAGAAAAACAAATGCAATACCGACAAACAAACAACAAGAAACCAAATACAATAACAGTGTAGGTTTACAAAACAAGATGATAGGAATTTGACAGTGGTTGTAATATTGCATATTGTTACCTACAAGAGTGCTACTTAGATTAACAGATATAGACATGTAAAATTGATCTAAACATATGAGTATTAAATGTTCTTTTAAGTAACTAATACAATCAGTAGTAAAGTCCTTTTCGCTATCATATATATATATACAAAAAATTTATGTCTTTTTCCTTTTTTCTTCCCTCTTTCCCTTATTTCAATTACATTTCCTATTTGAACAGTTTCTTACCCTTAAACACTATTACCTTACACAGTAATTATCCTTACACAGTAGATTTTGGAACATATGTATTTTTTCAGTTTCTTAAGGAGACAAATGGTGTTTATATATGTGAGTTTGATTTATTTCATTTATGAGTATGGTCTAAAATTGCTTCCATTTACTTATAAAAGTCTCCATGAAGCTACTTTATAACTGAATAGTACTCCATTGTATAAAAATACCACATCTGTTTTTATGCATTCCTTGATTGATGGGCACTTGGACTGTTTCCAAGATTTGCCATTATAAATTGTGCTACTATAAACATGGGTGCAAATATATCACTGTGGTATGATGTTTTCAGTTTTTCTGGGAAAATGCCCAGAAGTGGGATAGCTGAGTCAAATGGAATTTCTAATCCAAACTTTTTGAGAAATCTCCATACTGGTGTCCACAGTGGTTGTGCCAGTCTATACCCCTACCAACAGTGGAGAAGTGTTCCTTTTTCCCCATAGCCCCTCCAGGATTTGTTATTGGTCGATTTCTTGATCTTGGCCATTCTTTCTGGGATGAGGTGGAATCACAGTGTTGTTTTAATTTGCATTTCCCTAATTATTAAAGATGCTGAATATTTTTTCATGTATTTATTTTCCATTTGTATTTCTTCATATGGAGAAGTATGTATTCAACTCAGATGCTCATTTTTGGATTGGGTGCTTGAATTTTGGGGGTCTGATTTTTTTAAAATTCTTTATAAGTTCTAGGTAGAAATCATTTGTTTGGGGGACAGTTAGCTAAGGCATTTTTCCAATTTGTGAGTTTACTTTTTACCCTGTTGGAGATTTCCTTTGACATGCAAAAGTTTTTAAATGAGACAATATCCCAGTTATCAATTCTGAAAAGTATTTCCTATGCAGTTTGATTTTTGTTCATAAAATCTCTGCCTACCCCTACATTTTCAAAATTTCTACCTGCTTTGTCTTCCAGCACAGTTAGTTTTTCTGTTTTAATATTTAGATATTTCATCCATTTTGAATTTAGTTTAGTATATAGTGATAGGCATGGGTTTGGTTTTAGTGTTCAGAGTATGGAATGCCAATTTTTTCCAGCATCAATTATTAAAGAGGCTTATCATCCAGCGTACATGTTTGGCCCCTTTGTCAAAGAGGTGGCTGAATGTGTTTGTATTTGTGTCTCTGTCTTTTAATCTATTCCATTGATCTTCAGGTCTTTTTTTTCAGGTCTGTTTTTATTCCAATACCATGGTGATTGTATCACAGTAGCTTTGTAACATAATTTCAAGTTGGGGATTGTGATTCCTCCTGTCTTAGCTTTGTTACCCAGAATTGACTTTGCTATTCTAGGTCTCTTCTGGTTCCAGATGAATTTTAGGGGTGATTTCTCTTGATCTGTGAAGTATACAAATGGTATTTTGATTGGAATTTCTTTGAATCTGTATAAAAATTTTGGGGAATGGCCATTTTATAATGTTTGTTCTTCCTGTCCATGAACAGGGAATGTCTTTCCATTTTCTGATTTCCTTTTTCAGAGTAAGGTAGTTTTCACTTTTTAGAGCTTTTATTTCCTTTGTTAGATTGATTCCCAAATATTTCATTTTTTTGGATGCTATAGTGAAGGATGTGGTTTCCCTTGTTTCTCTCTCAGTGAGTTTATTTGTTTTTTATGTACAGGAATGCTATTGATTTTTGAGTGTTGACCTTGTGTCCAGCTACTTTACTGAATTTGGTTATCATACTTAGAAATCTTTCAATGGAGTTTTGGGAGTCTTCTATATAGAGTATTATATCATCTGCAAATAATGATAATTTAATTTTTTTCTTTCTTATCCTTATTCCTTTCATTTCTCTCTCTTGTCTAATTGCTCTAGTTAATGTCTCCAGAATTGTATTGAATAGGAGTGCTGATAATGGACATCCTTGTTTTGCTCCTGATTTTAGGTTGAAAGTTTTTAGTTTTTGTGCATTTATTAAGATGTTGGCTGTTGGTTTATCATATATGGCTTTTATCAGATTGAGGTAGAGACCATCTATTCCAATTTTCTGTAGGTTTTTTTTAAAATCATGAATGAGTGTTGGATTTTGTTGAAAGCTTTTTCTGCATCTATTGAGATGATCACATGGTTGCTGTCCTTGACTCTGTTGATATGGTGCATTACAATTATTGATTTGTGTATGTTGAACCATCCCTGCTTTCCTGGGATGAATTCCACTTGATTATGAGGTATAATCTTCCTGATGACCTGTTATATTCTATTTGCCAGTATTTTGTTGAGGATTTTTCATCCATATTCATGAGAGAGATTGCCCTCTAATTTTGTTTTTTGGTTGGTTTTTTTTTTGCTTGTTTTCACATCAGGGTAATTCTTGCATCGAAGAATGCCTTAGAGAGAATTGCTTCCCTTTCAATTTCATTGAAGAGTTTGGGGAATGTTGGCATTAAATCTCTAAATTTCTTGTAGAATTCAGTTGTGAAAAGATCAGGATCTGGGCATTTCTTTGTTGGTAAGGTTCTAATTACAGTTTTAACTTCACTAACTAAAATTGGGTTATTCAGAAGTTTTATATCTTCTTGACCAAGCTTTGGTAATTCATATGTTTCTAGGAATCTGTCCATTTCTTCTTTTTATCAAAGCTATGAGAGTAAAGGTTTTCAAAGGAGGTATTTCCACAGGGTCTGTAGTGATTTCACTCTTTTCATTTCTTATTGCATGGATTTGAGCTTTTACTGTCCTTTTTTTGATAAGTTTGACTAGGGATTTATCAATTTTATCTATTCTTTAAAAGAACCAACTCTTCAATTCATTAATTCTTTGTATTTTTTTCTTAGTTTAAATTGCATTAATTTCTGCTGTGATCTTTATAATTTCCTGCCTTCTTTGGGGTTTGGTCTTGAGTTGCTTTTCTTTTGCTAGAAGTATGAGGTGCAGTATTAAATTGTTTATATATGTGATTTCCATTTTCTTATGTGGGAGTTTAGTGCTCTAAATTTCCCTCTGACGACTGCTTTTATTGTGTTCTATAGGTTCTGGTAATTTGTATTTGCATTTTCATTCAGTTGTAGAAATTGTTAAACTTCTTTTTAAATTTCTTCTGTGACCTACTGTTTCTTTAGGAGAGTGTTATTTAGTTTCCATGTGTTTATGGGGTCCTTGTGGGTTTTTTGTCATTAATTTCCAATTTTATTGCACTATGGTCAGATAATATGCATAGAATTATTTAGATTCCTTTGCACTTACTTAAGCATGTTCTATGAGTTAGTATAGGATCTGTTTTAGAGAATGATGCATGTGCAGCTGAGAAGAATGTATATGCTTATGTACTTGGGTGGAATACTCTGTACACATTTACTAGCCCATTTTTTCACAAATTTGACCTAATTATGATATTTCTTTGCTGATGTTTTGTTTGGTTGATCTGTCTCTTTGTGACAATGCAGGTGTTAAGGTCTCCTTTTTATAACTGTATTGTTTGTTTGGTTTTTCGTGTCAATTAAAATTTGTCTTGGACACTTGGGCACTCCCTATTTGGTATAAATATATTTATGATTGTAATCTCTTCCTCTTGAATTTTCCCCCTGATCAGTATGCATTGAACTTCTTTATCTTTTTTGATCATTCTTGGTTTGAAGTTCACATTGTGTGCAAAGAAGATAGCTACCTCTCTTTTTTTTCTATTTTTTTCCTATTGTATGGACTGTTGTTTTGCATCCTTTGACTTTTAACCTATAAATTTCCTTTTGATTTAAATGTATTTCTTGTACATAGCATATTGTTGGATTTTGTTTCTTAATCCACTCTGCCAGTCTGTTTCTTTTTATTGGTGAGTTGAAACCACTTACATCGATAGATATAATAGATACATACTGACTTATCATTGTCATGTTATCTTCTGTTGTTAGTTTTCTACTTTTTCTATTTAATTGTTTGTCCTGCTTATTGGTTTCTTTTTGTTGTTTTCTTGAAATTGTAGTTTTTTTTGTCTCTTCCTAGAGTGTCTTTCAGTATTCTTTTTAGTGTTGCTTTGGTGGCCATGAATTTCTTCAGTTGTTCTTTGTCATGAAAGTATCTTATTTCTCCATCTATTTTCAAGGATAGTTTTGCAGGATACATCAGTCTGGGTTGAAAGTTGTTTTCTTTCAGGATATGAAATACTTCACTCCAAGCTTTTGACTTGAAGGATTGTGTTGAGAAGTCTGTCATAATTTTGATAGGCTTTCCTTCATAGATGTTCTGTTTCTTTTCTCTGATAGTTTTTAGCATTTTGTCCTTGTGTTGAATTTCTGATATTCTGGTTATTATATGTCTGGGTGAAGATTTATTTTGGTTATAGATAATTGGGGTCCTGTATGCCTGCCTCACTTATCTTCATATCAGGTTCTCTTCCCATGTTTGGAAAATTTTTTGTTATTATTTCTGCAAATAGCCTTTGTAAGTCATTTGTGTTGACCCCTGCTTTTTCACTGACACCTATCAATCTTAGATTGTTTCTCTTTGCATAGTCTTGCAGCTGTTGAATTGTTTCCTGCTTCCTTGTTATTTTTAAGAGATCTTTTCTTTCATGGTCATAAGTTTTCATCCTGTCTTCAAGCTCTGAGAGTCTTATCTTCAGCTTCATTCAAGGGATTTTGCCAGCTTTCAATGGAATTTTTAATTTCTTGAATATCCCTTTGAATCTGTGTCATGCACTCTAATTCTGTTTTATATTGTTCATTCAATTTTTCCATCATTTTCTATGTTACTCTCTTTTTAAAATGTAGATCTTCTTTAGATACACACAACATTTCTTCATAATGTTTGTCATTTCATTTTTTATCTGAGAGATTATTTCTGACCTGATTTCCTCTATAGTTTCATGGAGTTGTTTCTTTACTTCATTGGCTATTATTTCAGAAAGTTCAGTTGTGCAATTTCTAGTGTTTTCCATTTCAATGTTTCTTGGGTTTGTTCTCAGAGGGCTGGAGGACTGAGACTGCCTCTTGCTCTTTCATTTTGTCATTTTACTCTGGGACCCATGTGGCTGGTCAGTCATTCTCCTGATGAATTTCACTGTAATGCTGCACTGGGCAGAGTTTCAGTCCTCCTATATCCCTTTGGCTAATCAGAGAACACCCCTGACCTATGGCAGCAGATCTTTGTGTTCTGTGGCCTGTAAAGCTGGCCAGGTGTTCCCCTGATACACTGCACTGGGTTGCTCTGGGATGCTGGGCTAGGGAGAGGTTTTATCCTCCTGCTGCTGGCAGGTACATACTCCAGGAGTGTGTTGCTGTTGCCTAGGATCTGGTTGAGTAGAGTTGAGAACCTCTGGTACCCATGTGACTAGTAGGAATGCACCTGTAGTGTGTCACCAGGGCCTAGTTCCTGACTGGGTGGAGTTCAAATCCTCCTGGACCCAGGTAGCTAGGTGGAGTATGGCCACAAGTGTGGCACTGCCTGTTTTTGCCTCTGGCTAGGAGGAGTTCAAAGCCACTGGAGTATGCAGCCAGCCAGAGCACATCCATGGCATGTGCACTGGGGCCTTGCTCCTGGCTTGGTGGAGTTCAGAACCTCTGGGACCCACCATATGGTTAGCTAGGCTGCATCACTAAACTATAGAGCTGGAGCTTGTGCTCTGTTGGGTGGAGCTCAAATTCTCCAATACCTGTCTGTCTTTGCTCCTTCATGGATGGCTCTGGGGCTCTGGGCTGGGTTGGGCTGGGCTCGGTACCTCTGTGACCAGTGAGGCTGAGAGGGCATTCCCCTGATAGATTGTGCTGGTTTGCTGGGCTGGGCAGATCTCAGATACTGTGTGCAGCTAGTGAGGATGCATCCCTGCAGTGTGGTGCTGGGGCCTTAAGCCTGGCTGGGTATTCAGAACCTCTGAGACCTAAGTGACTAGGTGGAGCAGGACCTGAGTGTGGCACCACCTGGACCTTGCCTTGCCTCTGGCTGGAGTTCAGAACCTCTCCTGAACACTTTTATTTAAAAAATGATACCTAAAAAAAGGATACCTTCTGGTCATTCCTACTTGGTATTGTAAATTCCCCTTATACATTGATATCCTTATTTTTCTGAAGATTTGGGGAGTTTTCTGCTGTTCTTTTACTGAAGAGATTTTGTAGGCTTTTATTCTCTGCTTCAGTACCCAGTTGATACTTTATGACACTATTGTTGCTGACTTTACTACCATAGGCAAGGTGACATCACTGTTGCTGTGAATTGGTTCTTCCTGTATGCCAATATCTGGATCTTCTGCAGGTCACAAATAATACAATAGCTTACTTTCAAAGAAACAGGCACTGAGTCAGATAGGTCACAAATCTCAGTACAAAAAAATCAGCAAACAATAAAGGACAGGACAATAGATGGTCCTCCAAAATTCCTAACACAACAGATAGGTCTGAAAGGGTACCAGGGGTGGTAAAACAATTTGATACTGCTTGGAAAATTTCAAGAACATGTAATTACAGTAATCAGATGAGGGTCCTGATCAAAAAAATAATTCATTAGTTTAGAGAAGACACTAGTAAAGATCAGTGAATCTAAAAAAAGAAAAAGATGCAAATCATGAACATCCAGAATGAAAAAGAATGGGAGCCTATAAGAAAGTTCCAAACAGAAATCCAGGAGATTAAAAACACAATTGAAAGTATGAGCAGTAGAAGTGACCAATGTGAAGAGAATGTCAGATCTAGAGGACAGGGATGTTATCACAGAGTAATTGGTGAGAAGTACCTTAAAAATAATAAAAGAACTGGAAAAATAGATCCAACAGCCTCTAGATATCTCTAAGAAGACTAATACATATAAGAACAATTGAAATTAATGACAGAACCAAAAAAATTATTTACAGAAGAAAGATTAGGAAACTTTTCAGACATGGAACACCAATTTGACATGAAGATAAGTAAGGCAAATAGAACTCAAATAGCCATGGTCAAAAAAATCAAATCACTATGCACTACATAAAAATTAAAATATGAAAAATCCAACACAAGAACACAATCTTAAAGATTTCTGGAGAAAATCACCAAATTACCTATTAAAGAAAACCCATAAAAATTACAACAGACCTCTCAACACTAATCATAAAGGCAAGGAAAATTTGGGAGTGTTAGTATCTAAAAGAAAATAATTTCATCCCAGATTGTTCTATCCTGCAAATTACATTTCAGAATTGATGGAGAGATAAGACATTTCCATGATAAAGAGCATGAAAAGAAATTTATAACTACCAAACCAACACTCCCCACAAAATTCTGAAGGACCTCTTAGAAAGAAACAACCCTCTTGGGATCCCTTGTGTCTCTGTCAGACAAAAGCTTTCTTTCTCTCAATAAATATATTCTGCTCTTTAGCCTTCATTGTTCCTAAAATTCATTCTTTGATTTTAGAGAACATGAGGTCCTACCGGACTCTTATCATTTGGAGGTCTTCCACTGAGATCCCTGGATAGGGATTTAGAGCTGTGCACATACCCAAGATAAAAATGCCTGGTGTCTTTCAAGAAATCCAAATTAAAATAGCACTGAGACTTCATCTCACTCCCAGAAAGAATTGCAGCCATCAAGAAATCAACTGATAACAAATGTTGGCGAAGCTGTGGGGGAAAAGCAACACTGCTCCACTGTTGGTGGGAGTATAGAATGTGCAGCCACTATGGAAATCACTATGGAGATTTCTCAGAAGATTAGGATTGGAAGTTCCATTCAATCCAGCTATTCCCCTCCTGGGCATTTTCCCAGAAAAACTGAAAAGGTCATATCACAGTGATATATGTGCACACATGTTCATAGCAGCACAATTTGTAATAGCTAAATCTTGGAAACAACCAAAATGGTCATCAACTGCAGAGTGGATGAAAAAGATGTGGTATTTTTATACAATGCATTATTTCTTAACTATACAAAAGGATGATCTTGAGACCTTCATAGGTAAAAGGAGACAACTTGTGACTATCTTCATAAGTGAAATAAAAAAGAATCATATTTATAAATATCACATTGTCTCTCTAGTGTAAAAAGTAATAAGAACTGTAGGAGTAATAAAACACAAAATGTGTAATTGTTATTGTAAAAAAGAGGAAAAGAAAGTGCTTTAAATGATATAACTGCATGTATGTTTAAGTGGGTAGGATTGATAACCATATTACTAAGTTTTCATTGGATCATTGAACACAACTGTTTGCAATCTCACTGTTTGAAGCCCTCTTTGTATGCTTTAATTTTGTAACTTGAACAACTATTTCAAAGAGGACAATATGTAATTTATCAGCTACTGATTTCTTACTGTTTTTTTTGACATTCTGTATTCTAATCTTTTTTGTTTTGCTTTTTTTCTCTTTAAATAAAATTTTAAAAAAAGAAACAATGAAAATAATGACTTCAAAAGATCATTACAATAAATGCATTATGTAGGGCTAGAATTATATAGACAGTAAAGAAACCAAAACAACAACAGGGAAATAATACAATGACAGGAATAATCCAATACCTATCATGTATAACTATCCATATAAATGGATTTTATTTGCCAATCAAAAGACACAGGTTAGCAGAAAGAATCAAGAAACAAAATCCAATGGTATTAAAACACATTTAACCTCAAAAGAAAATCACAGCCTAAAAATCAAAGTGAGAAAATAATACAGTGGTACTTTGGTTCACAAAGTTAATTTGTTCCCTGAGTCTGGGGAGGGTGGCCATGTTCCTGTTTGTGCAGGGAAGATGGCTTCAGTTGTGTTCCTCAGCTGAGTAGAGTTTGCCAGTGGAAGCAAAATTTTGCTTGACACCTCTGTTTGTGAACCCAGTTATTTGTGAATAGAAGGGCTTGTGAACTGAGATGTTACTGAATTCCATTCAAGTATGTGTAACCACATTAGGTGGCCTAAGCAATAAAAGACAGTCAATATTTAACTTTCTGAGACTATCTTATATTTTTTTTTTAAAAATTATTAATACATATTTTGAGTAAACACTGATGACTGTACAGTGGGAAATCTGTACATCTACACATCTTAGCTTTTTAAATCTTCTTCTCCCATTCTTCCCTGATCCCTTAACTCTTGCTGCCCATCCCAACTGCAAAATTTCTATTTCCACATTTTCTTCAATTCTCTTTTTAAAATTCCTTTTCCTTTTTTTCCTTTCCCTTTCCTGCCACCTCTTATTTCCTTTCCCATATGAAAAAGGAGCTCTATATTTCTTTTTTTAAAATTTTATTTTAAAGAGAATAAAACAAAAGAGGACAGAACAAAGAAGATCAGAACAGAACAATGTAAGCAACACAGCACTTCACAAGACAACTGGATACTGAGAGTAGCTACTGTAATATCTCTTTCTTTGAAATAGTTGAGCATATCTTCACACACAATAATATGAAACATAACAAAATAGTATAAAACCATTGAGAAGAATGAAAGTATTACAAGATATTGAAAACCAAATAATAGGATGTGAACAATGACTACTATAACATCTCATTTTCCATAAAAAATTTGTTTATACTATCACATGTATTAAAATCCAATAGGACACAACACAATAGAAACAATGGAAATAGAAGGAATGCATTGTAGGACATCCATGCAAGCTGATATTAAATCAGCAATGGCTTCCATAATGTCTTGTTTTCTTCAAAGTAGCTGTTCATACCATCACATATAATAAAATCAAACAAAACAATAAAACTATTTCAATCAATGAATGAAAACATTATAAGACTTCAAGTCAATTAAATGGGGAACCATGCTTACCATAAAATCTTATGTATTGTTGCCATTTCTTACACTAGAGAGACTATACAGTATTTATACATTTGAATTTGATTTATTTCACTTATGAGTATGGTCTAAAGTTGCATCCATCTATAAATATCTTAATGTGATCATTCTTTGTAGCTGAGTCGTACTCCATTGTATAAAAAATATCTTTTTTATCCATTCATCAGTTGATGGACACCTAGGTTGTTTCTAAGATCTGGCTATTACAAATTGTGCTGCTATAAACATGGGTGCACATATATCACTGTGGTACAATGTTTTCAGTTCTTCTGGGACTATGTCCAGAAATAGAATAGCTGGGTCAAATGGGACTTCTAATCCCAGCTTTCTGAGGAATCTCCAGTCTGACCTCCACAGTGGTTGCACCAGTCTCCACTCCCACCAAAAGTGCAGAAGAGTTCCTTTTCCCCCACAGCCTCTCCAGCATTTGTTGTTGGTAGTTTTCTTTATCCTGGCCATTGTTTTTGGTGTGAAATGGAATCTCAGTGTGGCTTTTATTTGCATTTCTCTAATGACTAATAATGCAGAACATTTTTTCATGTATTTATTTGCCATATGTATTTCTTCATTTGAGAACTGTGTATTCATCTCAAATGCCCATTTTTGGATTGGGTCTTTGAATTTCAGGGGTCTGATTTTTAAAAATTCTAGACAGAAGCCCTTTGCCTGAGGAACAGTTCACTAAGACTTTTTTTCCCAATTTGTGGATTTTCTTTTCACTATGCTGGAGACTTCTTTTGACATGAAGAAACTCTTTAATAAGACATGATCCCAGTTATTAATTCTGGGAAGTATTTCCTGTGTGGTTTGATTCTCATTCATGAATTCTTTACTTACCATTATGTCTTCAAAATTTTTACCTACTTTATTTTCCTACAGATTTAGTGTTTCTGTTTTAATATTTAGATCTTTGATCCACTTAGACTTTAGTGCCAGAGTCCAGCTGCGGCAGGGCTCAGGGGTCCCAAAGGTGGTCAGGGAGTTGGCGAGTGAGAGACAGAAGACACTACACACCAGTATGTGAGTGAATCTGAATCTC
>PVLA01010709.1:11774-60727 GCA_004027455.1 Hydrochoerus hydrochaeris
TTTGTTAAACTTTAATCTTGTTACTTAATTAGCTTGCAAAAGCAAACATGCTATACCCTAGCCCCAATACTTCCTGTTCTATTTATATTGATTCTTTTCTTTGTTGGCCAGATTTTCTGTCTTTCTTTTTAACATAGTTACATAATGTTTTTTATCCTCTGTTGATCTAATACAATAGGGTGGCCCATTCCTAGCTAACCTTTCCATGAAATTTAATTGATTACATTTGGCCCATTTTCCTTTGATATTGACTATTCTTTGCCCATGCTTATCATAAATCCCTGTGTAAGGCATAGGGGGGTCAGGCACTTGAGGTAAAAGGTTTCTTGGGGGCTTTAGTTTGTAATTTCTGATAGAGAAACTTCCCTGGATCAAGGGCAGTTGTCTCATGGGAATTTTGTAAATCCTCCATGAGCTCTTTCATTTAAAGCTTTTGTATAAATTCTCTCATACTACTCACAGAAGGCAAAATTTCACAGTTAGCTTTCACAAAGGGGTAATCTAGAGGGTTTCTAGTAACTCCTCTGGAGTTTCTATTTTCGATTTCATATTGAGTATTACATGAAAATATATATATGGGAATTACACAAATTACAATTATCAGTACAAAACATTCCAAGATCCCTGCGCCCAATTCCCACATGTGGTGTCCTTTTCCTGGAGAAGCGATTCCTTGAAGCACTCTCCTCCACCCATGGACCTTGTCACAAGGCGTGGATGGACTAGGACATGGCATGGATGGAAAAGGGTGCCGCACTTTAGTTTAGTATATGGTGATAGGCATGGGTCTAGTTTTAGTTTTTGGTACATGGAGAGCCAATTTTTCTAGCACTATTTATTAAAGAGACTATCATTCTTCCAATAAACATGTTTGGCCCCTTTGTCAAAGATAAGGTGGCTGAGTGTGTTTGCCATTGTAGTTGTATCATCTAAGCTATTCCATTGATCTTCAGATCTGTTTTTATTCCAGTACCATGTTGATTTTATGACAGTAGCTTTGTAGTATAACTTCAAGTCAGGGATTGTGATGCCTCCTGCTTTACCTTTGCTGCTTAGCACTACCTTTGCTTTTCTAGGTCTCTTCTGGTTCCATATAAATTTTAGGAGTGATATGTCTAGATATATGAGATAAGCTAGTGGTATTCAATTGGGAATACATTGAATCTGCATAAGAATTTTGGGAGAATGGTCATTTTCACAATATTTATTCTTCCTATCCATGAACAAAGGATGACTTTCCATTTTCTGAGGTCTTCTTTGATTTCTTTTTCAGGGTATTATAATTTTCCCTGTACAGCTCTTTTACTTCTTTCATTAGATTAATTCCTAAGTATTTCATTTTTGGGGATGCTATTGTGAAGGATGTGGTTCCTTTATTTCTTTCTTGGTGATTTTTTTTGTTAGTGTATAGGAATGCTATTTTTGGACCTTATCACATGCTTTTTCTTCATCTATAGAAATGATCATGTGGTTATTATTTTTTGCTCTATTGATATGGTGGATTACATTTATTGATTTACATATGTTGAACCATCCCTACTTGCCTGGGATGAATCCCACTTGGTCATGGTGTATAATCTTGATGATTTGCTGCATCCTGTTTGCCAATATTTTATTGAGAATTTTTGCATCTGTGTTCATGAAGGAGATTGACCTGTAGTTCTCTTTTTTAGTTGGATCTTTCTCAGGTTTGTGTACTATAGTAATATTTGCTTCCAGGAAGGAGTTAGGAAGAATTACTTCCATTTCAATTTCACCAAAGATTTTGAAAAGTGTCAGCATTAAGTCTTCTTTGTATTTGTTGTAGAATTCCACAGTGAATCTGTCTGGGCCTGGGCTCTTCTTTGTTGGTAAGGACTTTATTACATTTTCAATTTCATTTATAGAAATTGAGTTATTCAGCAGTTTTACATCTTCTTGATTCAGCTTTGTTGGTTCATATGTTTCTAGGAATCTGTCCATTTCTTCTGTGTTATCAAACTCATGACAGCAGAGGTTTTCAATATAGGTGTGGATGATCTTCTGTATTTCCACAAAGTCTATATTGATTTCATACTTTTCATTCCTTATTGCATGAATTTGAGTTTTTGCTTTCCTTTTTAAAAATAAGGTTGGCTAGGGGCTTATCAATTTTATTTATTCTTTCAAAGAACCAAATGTTTGATTCATTGATTCTTTGTATTGTTTTCTTAGTCTCTATTGCATTAATTTATTTTCTGATCTTTTAAAAATTTCCTCCCTTCTTTTGGCTTTGGGCTTGACTTGCTCTTCTTTTTCCAGATGGTTGAGGTGTAGCATCTGATTGTTTCTTTGTGTTCATTCTGGTTTCCTGATGTGGGAATTTGATGCAATAATTTTCCTCTGAGTATTGCTTTCATTGCATCCCACAGATTCCAGTAAGTTGTATTTGTATTTTTGTTTGCTTATAGATATCTTTAAATTTCTTCTTTAATTTCCTCTGTCACCCATTTATTTGCCAAGAGTGAATTATTCAATTTCCATGTGTTTGTGGGGTTTTTGCAGTTTCTTTACCATTAGTTTCTAGTTTCAAGGTGCTATGATCAAAAAACATGCATGGGATAATTTCAGTTCTTTTGCATTTACTTAAGCATGTTCTATAGGCTAGTATATGTTCTATTTTAGAGAATATCACATGTACTGCTGAGAAGAATGCATATTCTGATGTTGTTGGATGGAACACTCTGTATACATCTATCAAGTACATTTGTTCACAGGTGTGGTTCAGTTCTGTTATTCCTTTGCTGATTTTTCTGTCTGGTTGATCTGTCCCTTTGTGTCAATGGCGTGTTAAGGTCTCGTGTTTTAATTCCATTATTGTTTATTTGATTTTTCATTTCTGTTAATGCTTGTTTTGTATAGCTGCATGCTCTGGAATTTGGTGCATATATATTTAAGATTTTTACCTCTTCCTCTTGAATTTTTCCCCTAACAAGCACTTAGTGACCTTCTTAATCTCTTCAGATCATTCTTGGTTTGAAGTTCACATTGTCTGCAAACAAAAAAGCTACCCCTGCTTTTTTGGGGTGCTTTCTGTTGCATGAAGTATTGCTTTCCATCCTTTGACTTTCAGTCTATGAGTTTCCTTTTGGTTAGATGGGTTTCTTGTAGATAGCATATGGTTGGATATTGTTTCTTGATCCATTCTGCCAGTCTGTTTCTTTTAATTGGTGAATTGAAGTCATTTAGATTAATGGTTATAGCTGTTCTATATTGATTTATTTTTGAAATGCTATCTTTCTGCTGTTGATTCTTTTTTCTTTTTAAATTAGCACCAGGGATTGAACTCATGAACATATGCTTTCAAGGCAGGCATTTACACTGCTGAGCTAAATCCCCACCCCCTTTCTGTTGATTATTAACCTTTCCACTCTGTTTAATTGTTTGCTTTGTTTCATAGTTTTTTCCTATGTCTGTCTAGAATGTCTTTCAGTATTTTTTGCAGATTTGGTTTGGTGATCATGACGTTCTTCAGCTGTTCTTTGTTGTGGAATTATCTTATTTCTCCATCCATTTTGAAGGACACATCAAAGACAAGATTGAGGGTTGGAAGTCGTTTTCCTTTAGGATCTGAAATACTTCATTTTATGCTCTTCTTGACTTCATTGTTTGTGTTGAGAAATCTGCTGTGATTATGATAGGTTTTCCTTTATAGGTGTTCCATCTTTTCTCTTTAACAGCTTTTAATATTCTGTTCTTGTGTTGGATTTCTGGCATGTTGGTTATTATATGTCTGGGTGTAGTTTTATTTTGGTTATGGCTATTTGGAGTTTTTATGCTTCACTGATCCACATGTCAGTTTCCATTCTCGTGTTTGAGAAATTTTTAACTATTACTTCTGTAAATAGCCTCTTGATATCATATGTTGTTTTTCTTTGCATTATCTTGCAACTGTTGAATTGTTATTTCCTGATTCCTTGTTATTTTTAAAAGATCTTTCCTTTCTTGTTCACTAGCTGCAATCTTGTCTTTGAGGTCTGAAAATCTATCTTCACTTTTATTGAGGTGGTTTTGACAACTTTGGATGGAATTTTTTGTTTCCTATATATCTCTTTGAATCTGCTTCCTGCATTGTTTTTTTCTTATATTGTTCATTCAGGGTTTCCATTTTTTGCATTGTTCCTCTAATTTTTTAACTGTGTCTTCTTTAGATATGTTCAGCATTTATTTCATTACATTTATTATTTTTTGTTTTACCTGGGAAATTATTTGATTTGAGTTCTTTTATAGCTTCCCAGAGGGTTTTTTTAAAATTACAATTTTCAGGCATTATGGCATTATATATGGCTTATAATTTGTTATATGTACATGGTTCCTAGGCTTTCTTGGGGTGGGCTAGAAGTTTGAGATTGCATTTTGCTCTTTTGTTTTGTCATTTTCCTATATTTCTGTGTTTTGTGTGGATGTTCCAAAGTTTCCCCGGGGTGTGTTGGAAATCACCGCGTGTGCCCTCTGCTCCTACAACTGAATGGAGGTCACTGAGCATGACCCAGTGAGGCCTACCAGACCTCCCATGCCTCCTCCATTGGTTCAGGAAGTTGGGTGGGCTGCTAATCACTGTGAGCAATGGCCCAAAGTTCTTCCTGAGTGAGCACAAGTGTGCTGCAACTCACCTTGTCACCTTCAGCTCCCTAGATTGAATGAAGGTCCTAGGCATGGTCCAGTCAGGCCCAGGGAACCTCCCAAGCTTTCTCCAGTGTTTCAGGAAGCTGGGTGGGCTCCTAACTGCTGGGAGTGATGGTATATTTCTTATTATCTGTCTTGTTTCAGGTTTCTCATATAAGAAAATCCAAGTGATACTTAAACATGTGCATCTGTTTTATTTCACTTAGTGTTATGGTCTTGAGGTATATCAATTTACACATAAATTCCTCAGATTTATCTTTATTTATGGTCAAGTGTACTCCCTCTATATAAATATCATGTATTCTTTTCCTATTCATCTATAGTTTTCAGTTTCATACATTTTTTGGCAAATGATTTTATTTAATTATTCATAGTTGAATAGTACTCTCGTGAATACGTACCACATTTTTAATATATTAATTTGCTCTTTGGCATTTATTTTGTTTCCAAAGGTTAGCTATTGTGAATTTTGTCATTAAAACACAGAAGTACCTGAATCATCATAGTCTTCAAATCTCTGACAAATATTCTGATTGATATAGTTAGATCAAATGGTATCATTATTTTTAATTTTTGTTTTAATCTACAATATCATTCCTATAGTGACTGTAATAGTTTATACTTCCAGTAGCAAGGCAGGAATATCTCTTCACACATCCACACCAGAATTCATAGTCTTTTATAGTCCCCCCCATTCTTATTGGGGGAGATGGAATCTTTTAAATTTTAAAATGCAAATCAGAGAAAAGATAGAAATAATACAGAATTACAAAAAATACTAGGAAATTAACAGTAGTGTAATTTATATTGTTACGTTCGAAGTAGTTGTTAAGGTTATGAGATTTAGGAATAAAAAAATGATCAAGCAATCAAAGATTGAAAGCACACACTATTCTTTTTTTTTAGATTTCATTTAAAGAGGGGGGAAACAAATTAGAAAAAAGGGTAGAAACAATACAGAATTTCAAAAAAAATCAGTAAGAAATCACTGTTTGATACATTACATATTGTATTTTTGGATATAGTTGTTCAAGTTACAAAATTAAAGCATGCAAAGTGGACATTCAAACAGTGAGGCTGCAAACAGTTCTATTCACTAATCCAACAAAAACTTAGTAACATGGTTATCAATCGTACACACTTAAGTATACATACAGTTATCTCTTTTAGAGCACTTTAATTTCCTCCTCTTGCTTTTTTTCAAAAAATTTTTTATTTAAAGAAAAAAAATTGAAACATAAAGAGGGTAGAAAAAATACAAAATCTCAAAAATAAAGCAAGACAGAAAAACAAAACAAAAGTAGTAACCAGTAAAAATCACTAGTTAGTAATTATATACTTTTGTCTTAGATGCAGTTGTTCAAGTTACAAAACTAAAGTCCACTTTGTAGACATCCAAACAGTGAGACTGCAGTCAGTTTTGCTCATCCATCCAACTAAAACTTTAGCAACATGGTTATTAACTCCACACACTCAAACATACATGCAGTTATATCCTTTAGAATATTCTCTTTTCCTTTTTTTTCTTTACAATAACTATAATCCATTCTCGTAAACTACTTAGAAGTTCTACACATATATGTCTCTACACATATACCTACCCTTTCTGTATTAGAGGGAGAAATAAATCAAAACAAGTCAGCAATACAAATACCTAGAAAAACACAAAATGAAAAGAACATACAAAAACACAACATTAGGTGATCTATGGTAGTCATTATGATGTCTCTAGTTATTTTCAATAAAATTGTCTATATCATCAAATATAATATAAACAGCATTGCTTTACATTATTAATAAAATCTAAACATTGGAGACATTATAGGACTTCAAAGTTAACAATCAAACCAGAATGGGTTTCTGATTGAATCCTGTCATCTTCAGAGTAGTTGCCCCTACTCTCAGACTCGACACTCTCCAGCATACCAGATTCAAATAAAATCAGTCAAGATAAAACAGTGATATAACCAATCTTCTCTGTTTATCTCTGGCATGCTATTTTTCTGTTATTTGTTTACTTTTATTCTTGATTCCACTGTCTGCCCCTTTCTTTGAGGCCCTTCTGCCATTATTCCTGGAACCCTGGTGGTTTTCTTCTCTCTCTCTAGAATGTCTTTCAGTATTCCTTGCAGGGTTGGATTGGTGGTCACAAACTCCCCCAGTTCCTCTTTGTTGTAGAAATATATTGTCTCTCCATTAATTTTGAGAGACAGTTTTGCAGGGTGCATCCTTCTCTACCTCTGACTCCTGGTAACCACCCTTTATACTCTTTTGTCTTCAGAAATTTAGCTTTTTAAATGGGATTTAACACATAAATGAGATAATACATTGTTTATCTTTTATGTCTTACTTATTTAACTTTGTATAAACTAAAAAAAGGAACTTTGTGAGGTACTGGATATATTTTTTCACTTACTTGTGGCAATCATTTTATACTCTATGTGTAGATCAAAATGTCACAAATGTAAACCCCATACTCACTCATGTGTGCATAATGAAAATCCAGGGAATTGTTGAGATACATTTTCATTTGCATCTCTCCTTCTCTACTGCACTACACAAGATAACTAAATTTATACATTATATGTGAAGCATTTGATCATTCGTTTTTCAGTACTCATGAACACAAAAGGACTGATTGTGGCATAGCCATTGCTAACCAGCATCTGGATACAATGATGAATCTGGGTACGTTTCCAGAAAACCCCAGAGGTGGAGGAGATAACACAGTCCAAAGTATAGATTACAATAAAGATACTCATGATCAACAAAATTGTCTGAGTGGCCTTTTGTTCTGGGGATGCCTTTGGAGATAAGTCGGTTCTGTGAAGAAACCTGGTTTGTCTTTTGTGCTGGTACAAAATAATCACCATGTACACACTTGAGAGCCCCATTAGGCCTATAACAGAAATTTCCTGGAAAATTATCAAGGAGAAAGTTATATACTTGAGGAAGGAACTAATGGGCCAAAGGGAACAGGACTGAGTGACAAATATAAGGTTATGGGAAGTCATATTAGGGGTGGCAATAGTGGAGATTAAGAAACGACCATTTATAAGCATGTTGAAGACCCATAAAAGGAGAAAGCACCACAGGTTCTGATGCAGGGATTTCTGTTTGAACTTTGCCAGACAGGAGCTTCTGGGGCTGAGGGTGATGACCTGGAGGACACTCAGTAGGCAAGTGGTACTAATGGAGAGACCCCTCATTATCCTCTGCAAGTATATAACAAATTTACATGTGATATCACTCCCTAAAACCTGAAATCCAAAAATATCTATTGCTATAAAACCAGTTACCAGCATTATAATGTGAATAAGGACCAAATGGCCAATAGTGAGATCAATGGGCTTGGGTCTGCACTTCAGAAGAAATATGAAGATGTAAAAGAAAAGCAAGATTGTGTTGGCTGTGATCCCAATGCTGACTTCAAAGAAGTAAAGGTATCGTATGTCAATAAACCCAAAAAATTTACTCTTTTCTTTAATCTTCATGGAGGAAAAATTATGTCATGGCTACCTGAGAAAAAAAGCAGAGAAAATTGTCAAAATATTACATCTTTAATTTATCTCAATCTCCAGTACAATTCAGCAATGTCTGTGTGTTAATGTCTGTGTGCTTTCCCACTTTGGTAGTCACCCTCACCAACACCCTCTTGGATTCCTTATGGACCTGTCTGCTGTCCCTCCTCTTAGCCATTATGGTTATATTATGGGTCTCTCTGTTGGGTTTCCATAATATTTGTAATAAATCTCATAACTCAGAAGATATTTTTATATTTTTCCTCATGTTTAGATTTTATCCATTGTGTTATTTGTCCTTGTATCTGCATTCACAAATACAGCATATTAAGATGTCATATGAAAAACAAAAAAAATTTTAGTCTGATTTTCTGGTCCTCTGTGGGATTTTTGCATCACATGATACCATAAAATATAGCTCAGTGAAGGGTGTTGTATTTCATGTGCTTATATAATACTTAAGCCTATTTCTTAATCATCTATTTCATGAAAGTTTAATAATTTATACAAACCATACTAAAATGAGTAATATTATCAGATATATAACAACATGCATATACATTGAAAAGGATGAGGTGAAACAAATTAATATATGACTGTAAAATCTTTTTAAGTGATTTTATGAAATTCAGGCTCTAGGTTAATGTTGCTTCAATATTTCTAATATAAAACAATTAACATCCTAGAAGTTATCAAAGAAAGTATTAAAATTGTCTAACAACTGACAGGACAGGAGTTCACTCTTTTATTGTTTTGTAGTAAAGTGTGTTCCAATAAAATAAATGACTAAGGTCTAGGAGCTGTGTGCACTTTCCACATAACATAAAAGGTACCTTAAGATCAGTGGGTCATTGGCTAAAACTGGTAAATCTTCCTTAGTTGATCTTCCTTCAGAGCAGTAATCAAGGAAAGTGACAAAACTTGATGTAGTCATGATTAGTGTTTTATGTTAATCCTACAGACATATGACAAAAAATAGGGTCAACCATCCATCCAGCTGTATCAAAGTTTTATGAATTACATAAATATATTTTAGGTAAACACGACTCCAAATATCTTCATACTGTATTGTACACAGTGATAAAATGAAAGTATATAGATACATGTATAAGAAAAATCACTTTATAAGGAAATATTTTCGAGGAAATACAAACATCTCATGAAGCAAAAAGAAAAGTAATCCTCTATCATGACATGTTCCAGATATGTCTTATGCAGCTCATACCTGCATAACACAACACAGTTCAAAAAATTGAGGGATTGAACAGGAAATGTAGGCAAGATCAGGGTGATATAACAGTCCTTTCTGTATCATGACTCTTAGCAGTGACACTGCTGTGAAGACACTTGGCTGGCCTAACATAACAAGGCCAAAAATCTCATCTCACAATGGAAAAAATAAGCTTCCCTTGGAGAGATTCCAGATTAATAGATAATGAATAAATCAAAGAATACTAACATGGAAAAAGGCCTGAAGTAGCTCACATTCAAGAAGCCACACTGGGAAAGAGGGAGAAAAAGCCCTTTGGGCACCATCCAAACTAAAGATACAAGCAGGAAGACTGTCACAATGAAATCTGTGCATTCTTTTTTTGATAATCACCTTAGAAAGCTTTCATGATTCACAGAGAAGCTTCCCTCAGGAGAAATGTAATACATTCCCATTAATACTATGATTAGGAAGGATTCACTTGAAATATGGTAATACTTCTGCATTTTTCAAGACCACGGACATCCTTCCATACATGTTACCATCAAAGAACCACAACTAGTGAAGAATGCTCATCTGTGCACTTGAGCCAATGGCAGGAGAGAGCTGCAATTAATGGGACAAGAAGAGGCCTCTGCAGCTCCCTGTACAAGTCTGATCTTGTGGGTAGAGTAATTAGAGAGTACAGAGGGAAGGCAGGGAGGACACATCTCACTCACCTGCATATGAGCACACCCTACATTGCTCAGGGATGAAATGATTTATATAGAGCATATGTCTGATTCCATAGATATAGAACAGGCAATTCCTAGCTTCTTTTTTTAAAAGTTTTTTTTTATTTAAAAAAACAAAAGTGTTCACTTATAGTTAAATTCCATCACTGTGTTCAACATTGTCCTTAAGTATAAATAAAGCTAAAAATAGAAAACAGTGTCCAGGAAGTGAGATTCATTGTGCTCAGAACAGTGTACCATGTTTGTGAGTATATTGGTGAGTTTATTGGTCAAGAAGTTCCACCAAGTAAGAAAATTTCAGCTGAAAAACTGCACTGGCAATAGGAGAGAAACAGCTGGCATGTGAGGAAGGCAAAGTCATCACCCACTGTTCTCACTTCCAGGACTATTTGAGTACTGATGGCAACCACACTCCCACAAAGAGAGGGCAAATAGCTATTTGTGAAAATTTAAAAGATTGTTAGTTATAGTTCAGGGTGCTTTCTTCTTAGTATTTGCAGAATCAAGATGTTTACAAGGTTTTGTAAAAAATACAGAGAAAGCAATTACTAGCTGAAGTACACAAACAAGAAAACCACAGAAACATTTTTCACAAAAACAAATCAGTCATTGCTTAGGAATAGAAATGGTTATGATCAAAGATTTTCCTGCTCAATGAAACAAGGATCACCTTGTGCCCTCAAAAACCACCTTTCACTTTTCCTTATAATTGCATCCTTTTTTATTGATTATGCAGTAAAAGTTTAATTTATGTTCATCTGTTGAAAGTAAATGCTTCAATAATCATTTCTTGGAAGGAGAAACTTATCAGCCACTTACAGAGATCAAGGCAGTTCAAAATATTTTGCAATAAAATTTCCTCCCAAGAAATGCGTTCTCACATGTCATTGTTAATTAAAGCTTGAAAAGTATTCTGAAAATGAAGAAATATTGAACAATATCAAGGAAAACTATCAGTCTCTTTACCAAATTTTAGAAGAATACGTTCTTAGAATATCTTTAGGGAGACAGGGGTAAATTCTATAACCATCACTTTGAATTCTTTGTTTCTAACTGTCATTACCACCCAAATTTCATTGTGCACAGAAATGCAATTTTCTAACATGTAGAGTACATAGTGAAAAGCTTAGAACATTAAGATGAAAATCATGAAATGAAAGATGGGAGAAGAAAAGTCAGCATGACAAAATGCTAATAATTATTTTATAGGAATGAGGTTAAGCTCTCTTGATATCCAAATCCTTTGAACAAAGATATTCTTAAATATAATTTGCATGTATTACTAAACTGAGCTACAGTAATTACTCAATAGTTTTAACTGCCTTACAAAGACAGAACAACTGAGAATACCTAGTGAAGGTTCAGAGTGAAAGTTTCTCTTCATAATGGTGTAAACACAAATATAAAATATTTTTTCTAAACTGACCAGACAATATCTTCCTTAAAATGGTGATAAAGTGCTTTAATTGAAAGAAAACAATGCATACTTTAAACTACCTTAGTATTTCATCTGGAAAAAGTCTACTAATTTCATGAATCATTAAATAAAAGCACTAAATACACTCACAAAAGAACTTCCCATTGCACTGCAGAGTGAACTTCCTCTGAGCTGTATGATAGCTGGAGCTGAATTGTTCATCTGGGTCCATCAAACTCCTCACTCAGAGGCCTTACTGGCTGCCTGCTCACTCATCTACTTCTCCATCCCTCAAATACAGATCCACTTACCTACTGGGATGTGTGAGCAGTTTGGTGCACCTGAGCATAGACTCATAATTTTAAGAGTAAGGCATCATTAGTTCATCTCTCAGTAGGCCTCTAACTTTAGTGTCTGTAGACAAGTGACAAGATCCTTCAGGGAAGGACAGAACCTTGTCCCCAGTGGAACATTTCATCTTTCTGTTAACTGTATTCTCCACTGGACCATAGGCATCTGGGGAGAGTTGTGCTCAAAACTTTTCTCCAAATCTCCCTGACATATCAAAGAGAGAAATGATGTGTCATAATTATATAGAAGATGAAGTAAATACTTGGGGAATATTGTGGCCTAATTGTCAAACCTGAGAAAACACTTTCTACAGGATAACACAGAGAAACCGAATGAACTTAGCATGATACACAGAGAAAGCAAATGATGCCCAGCATATCTCAGTGAAATTGCTGAAGAATTGAACAAAAAGCAGCACAGAAAATGCAGAAAAGGGCTGGGAATTTAGCTTAATGGTTAAAAAACCTGCCTGGCAAGCATGAAGTCATGAGTTTTATCCCTGGCACAAAAGAAAAAAAAAAAAAAAGAAAAAGAAAATGCAGAAAAAAGTGACAAAATAGAAAAATTAAATCAAAATGAGTGGAAGCAAGAAATAATATTTGCATCCATTAAAATATTTTCATAAGTTTGAATATTTAAAAAAAGTTTTTCATCATGAGGGTATATTATTGATAGAGAGATAGAATCCAAAGGTATTAAGTACTAATATACAGAAATGAAAATGTATAACCACATTAACAATGGTTTCTAGAGCATGCATGTGATGTGATCAAATCACAGAAATAAAATATGCACAGAAATAAAAAAGAATTAAAAGAGTTATATGCATAGGGAAATGCTAAAAACCAATTTGTCTTGGTTACTTTTCTGTCATTGCTGAGACAAAATACCTGATGCCCAAAATCAAGGAGGAAAGGGTTTTTTTTTTATTTAGAGAAAAAAAGCAAAACAGAAAAAAGAGTAGAAATATTACAGAATTTCCAAAAAAATAAAATAACTGTAAGAAATCACTAGTTGATAAATTACATATTGTTCTCTTAGAAATAGTTGTTTAAGTTACAAAGTGAAAGCAAAGTGATATGACATTTTCAGTTTTTCTGGGATAATACCCAGGAGGGGAATAACTGGATTGAATGGAACTTCCAATCCTAGTTTTTTGAGGAATCTCCATATTGATTTCCATAGTGGCTCACCAGTCTACCCTCTCACCAACAGTGGAGAAGTGTTCCTTTTCCCACACAACCTTACCGACATTTGTTATCAGGTGATTTCTTGATGGCAGCCTTTCTTTCTGGAGTGAGATGAAATCTCAATGCTGTTTTAGTTTGCATTTTTTGAATGATCAGTGATAGCATTTCTTCATGTATTTATTTGCCATTTTTATATCTTCATTTGAGAAACGTGTATTTATCTCAGATGCCCATTTTTGGAGAATTTGTGGGATCTTGATGTTTTTCAGTTCTTTATGTGTTCTGGATATAAGCTCTTTGTCTGAGGGAAGGCTGGCTAAAATTCCTTCCCATTCTGTGGGTTTTCTTTTCACTCTGTTGGTGATTTCTTTTGAAGTGCCAAAACTTTTCATAATATGAGATCCCAGTTGTTTATTTTTGAATTGTTTCCCATGCAGTTTGCATTTTGTTTATGAATTCTCTATCTACCCTTGTGTCTCCAAGACTTTTACCTACTTCTTCTTCCAGTAGATTTAGTGTTTCTGTTTTAATATTTACATCTTTGATGATTTTGACTTTAGCTTAGTGCATGGTGATAGGCATGGATCTAGTTTCAGTCTTGGACATGTGGAGAGCCAATTTTTCCAACACCATTTATTAAAGAGGCTGTCCTTCTTCCAGTGAAAATGTTTAGCCCCTTTGTGAAATATCAGGTGACTGACCATCTTTGTAGTTGTGTTTGCATCTTTTAATCTGCTCCATTGATCTTCAGGTCTATTTCTTTGCCAGTATCATGCTGATTTTATCACTGTAGCTTTGTAGTATAGTTTCAAGTCAGGAATTGAGATGACTCTTGCCGTGCTTTTGTTGCTCAGACTTGTCTTTGCTATTTTAGGTTTCTTCTGTTTCTTAATGAATTTTAGGAGTGTTTTCTCTAGATTTGTAAGGTTTGCTAATGGCATTTTGATTGGGAATGCATTGAATCAGTATAACCATTTTGGGAGTATGACGATTTTCACAATGTTGGTTTTTCCTAGCCAAGCGCAAGGAATATCCTTCCCTTTACTAATATCCTCTTCAATCTCCTTTTTAGTATAGCATAATTTTCAGCATATAAGTTTTTAAATTCTTGGTCAGGTTGATTTCCAAGTATTTCATTTTTTTAAATGCTATTGTGAAAGGCACCATTTCCCTAATTTCTCTCTCAGGAAGTTTGTTGTTTGTATACAGCAATGATACTGATTTTTCAGCACTGACATTGTATCCAGCTACACTGCTGAATTTGTTTATTACCTCTAGTAGTTTTTTAATGAAGTTTTTTGTGTCTTCTATGTAGAGTATCATGTCATCTGCAAATAGTGATAATTTAGCTTCTTCATTTGCTATCTTTATTCCATTAATTTCTCTCTCTTGTCTGATTGCCCTGGCTAAAATTTCAAGAACTATGTTGAATAGGTGTGATGATAGCATACATCATTGTCTTGTTCCTGATTTTAGAGTGAAAGCTTTTAGTTTTTGTCCATTTAGTATAATGTTGGCTGTTGGTTTGTCATAGATGACCTTTATGAGAGTGAGGTAGACACTGACACTGTGTATTCTGATTTTCTGAAGGGTTTTTATCATGAACAAGTGTTGGACTTTATCAAAAGCTTTTTCTGCCTCTATTGAGCTGACCATGTGTTTTTTGTTTTTGGCTCTTTGATGTGGTGTATTACATTTATTGATTTGCATATGTTAAAGCATCCCTGAATTCCTGGAATGAATTACACTTGGTTGTGATGCATACTTTTCTTGATGATTTGTTGCATTCTGTTTGCCAGTATTTTATTGAGAACCTTTCATCAGTGTTCATTAGTGAGATTGGTCTATAGTTTTCGTTTTTGGTTGTGTCTTTCTCTGGTTTTGTTTTCAGAGTAATACTGGCCTCCAGGAATGATTTAGGGAGGATTGCTTCCTTTTAATTTTCATTGAAGAGTTTAAGCAGTATTGTCATCAAATCTTCTCTAAATTTCTTGTAAAATTCAGCTGTGAATCCTTCACAATCTGGGCTTTTCTTTGTTGGTAAGTTTTTTATTACATTTCCAATTTCCAATGCTGGTATTGCGTTACTCAAAATTTCTATATCTTCTTGGTTGAGCTTTGGTATTTCCTATGTTTCTAGAAATCTGTCTGTCTCCTCTGTGTTTTCCACTCTATGTGAGTAGAGATTTTCAAAGTAGGTATTTATCATCTTTTTAATTTCCATGGGATCTGTAGTAATTTACCTCTTTGTGTTTTTTTGCATGAATTTGGGTTTTTTTTCTTTCTTTTACTTGAGAAGGTTATCTAGAAGCTTGTCAATTTTGTATATTCTCTCAAAAAAACAGCTTTTTAATTCATTAATTCCTTTTTTAACATTTCAATTGTATTAAATTTCTGCTCTGATATTTATAATTTCTGCTCTTTTATGAGCTTTGAGTTTTACTTGCTCTTCTTTTTCTAGAATTGAGATGAAGCATTAGGTTGTTTGTGTTCTTTCTGTTTTGTTGATATGACAATTTATTGCTATATATTTCCCTCTTAAGACCACTTTGATTGCATCCTACATATTACAGTATGTTGTTTCTGCATTTTGATTGAATTGTAGGTATTGCTTTATTTCTCATTTAATTTTATCTGTAGCCCACTGGTTGTTCAGAAGTTTCTTATTGAATGTCCATGTATTTAGGCAAGTTTTGCAATTTGTTTTGCTTTTAATTTTCAGTTTCAGTGTGCTATGGTGAGATGTTATGGATGGGATAATTTCTATACCTTTGCATTTACTTAAGAATGTTTTATGGGTTAATAGATGGTCTACTTTGGAGAATGTTACATGAGCAGCTCAGAAGAATGAGTATTCTGATGTGGTTGGGTGGAACACTCTGTAAATATCTACTAAGTTTAATTTCTTGCTGGTATGGTTGCATTCTATTATTTCTTTGCTGACTTTTTGTATAGTTCATCTATCTCTTTATGACAATGGGGTATCAATATCCCCTGTTATATTTGTGTTCTTGTGTATTTGGTTTTCCATGGCCATTAGTATTTGTCTTATATAACTGGATGTTCCTTTATTTGGTGCATATACATTTATAATTGTTAGTTCTTCCTCATGAGTTTTTCCATTAATGAGTATGTGGTGACCTTCTTTATCTCTTTTAATCATTTTAGGTTTAAAGTTCACATTGTCTGCAAATAGGATAGGTACCCTGCTTGTTTCTGGATTACTATCATATGGAATATTGTTTTCCATCTTTTGATTTTAATCTATGAGTTTCCTTTTGAGTCACACGTGTTTCTTGTACAAAGCATATTATAGGATCCTGTTTTTTGATCCATTGTGTCAACCTATTTCTTTTGATAGGTGAATTGAGGCCATTTATATTTATTGACATAACTGATAAGTACTGGTTCAACTTTGCCATGTTATGTTCCCATTGTTTGTTCTCTGCTTTTCCTCTTTGTTTAATTGCTTGTACTGCCTGATGGTTTCTTTCTATTGTTGTTCTGGAGATCATGGTCATTTTTAATCTCTAACTAGTATGTATTTCAATAATCTTTCTGGATTTGTTTGGTGCACATGAATTTCTTCAGTTGTTCTTTGTCATGGAAGTGTCTTGTTTTTCAATTAAATTAGAATGAAAGTTTTTCTGGGTACATCTATCTGGATTGTAAGTTGTTTTCTTTCAGGGCTTTAAATACCTCACTCAAGCTCATCTTGACTTGAGGGTTTCTGCTGAAAAGTCAACCATGGTTCAAATGGGCTTTCCTTGATAGGTGAGTTGTATTTCTTCTCTAACAGCTTTTAGTTTTCTGTTTTTATGCTGCATGTCTGGGATCTTAATTATTTATGGGTGTAGATTTATGTTGTTTGTAACTATTTGGCTGTCTACATGCCTTACTTATCCGCATCTCAGATTTTTTCCCCATATTTGGGAAGTTTTCTGCAATGTGAATAGTTTACCTATATCATTTGCCTCGACTCTTGTATCTTCACTGATGTTTATTAGTCTTATATTGTTTCTCTTGGCACCATCTTAAAGCTACTGGATTGTCATTTCAGGCTGCTTTGTTATTTTTAAAAGTTCTATCATTTCATGATTGCTAATTGCGATCCCATCCTAAAGGTCCAAAATTCTATCCTCAGCTTCATTTAAATGGTTTTGACAAATTTCAATAGAATTTTTTGTTTCTTGGATGTCTCTTTGAGTGTTTTTCATGGATTCTGCTTGGTTTTTATAGTGTTCATTCAAGGTTTCAATCAGTTTCCCATGCTTCTGTACTTTTTTAATCTATTTCTTCTCTAGCTTCACTGATCAACTCCTTTACTAAAGTTGTTGTTTCTGTCTTTACATGAGAGATTACTTCTAATTTGATTTCCTCTGTAGCCTCATGGTTTTGTTCTTTTATTTCACTTGCTAACTTTTCAGAGATTTCTGGTGTGTTACTTTTGAAGTTCTCTATTTCAGTATCTCCTGTACTTGCTTCTTATGGACTAGATGCTTGAGATTGCATTTTGCTTTTTCATTTTGCCATTTTCCCTTTTGTGTTAATATTTGGTATTTCAATCCCAATAGTCTCAATTGTTGGTAGCATGTATCTTAGAGTCCTACTGTAAGGTTGTTGTTTGTACAATTACTGGGTCCCAAAATAAGGAGGTGTTCCAGTCACCTGATTTCCTGCTGCAGGGCCTGTTGGGTGAGTCCTATATTCTTCCTAGGCTGACAAGCCTAGAAGTATTGTTGAAAATCAACTCTTAGTTCTTTCTGTTATTATGTCTTCAGGTTGTTGTAGGTCACTGGGTCTCCCTGTTTATAGTGTTTGTCTCAGCTGGGACACTACTGTGTCTCTAGGTGTCTTATGGACCATTTTAATTTTCTGCAGGTTGGAGGAGGCCTTATTGGCAACCTACTGATATCCCTCCTCAACCTACCTGATATTCTCTGTGTGGAGGAAGAACTGACCCACCCTCTTGCCAAGTAGGACAATGGCCCACTTCTGGAGGGGGCTTTACAATAGCTCCTGTTTACCCTCTGAAGGTGGCAAACTATTCCTACTCACCTCACTGACAGAAGCCTGCTGAGGTGAGGCAAACTCACCTCACTGACAGAAGCCTGCTGTTTTTTTCTGTTGAGATGAGGGGATACTGAGTCTCCCCTTGATATGGCATGGTTAATCCCCTGCAGCCCAAGGTGCTGGCGGGGGAAGAGTGGGAGCTGGAGATCAATAGCAATACTAGATCAAGGAAGTGGGGTTGTCCCCTACAGCATCAGTGGGACTGTGGGGTCATTGCCACTGGCTGGAATTCCTGGGTCCTGAGGTGGTCAGCTAGGATAGTGGGGGCATGGAAGGGGCTGGGATCTGACCCAGCTGCACATGCAGCTGCTTGGAGTTCTTGGGCCCTGTGAGGTAGTTGGTCAAGAGAGTGGGGACAAGGGAGGTAACTGGGTCTGGCCCAGCCCTGTGTGTGCTGCTGGCTGGAGATCCTGGGTCCCACAAGTTGTTGACCAGGATGGCAGGATTCATGGGAAGGTCCTGTGTCTGCCCTGTCCCTGCAACCACCCCTAGCTGGAGTTCATGGGTCCTGAGGTGGTGGGCCAGGACAGCAGGGGCTGATTTTTTTATCATCATACCTTTGGAACATAGCTTGAGCCCAGAATTGTGGTTCCCCAGCCTTGCTTTCAAGAATGACTTCAGGTTTTCTAGGTATTTTGTAATTCCATATGAATTTTAGAATTGCTTTCTCCATTTAGGGAGTAATGTTAGTGGTATTTTCATTGAGATTGTGTAAAATCTACATAACACTTTTGGAACTATGGATATATTAACTATTTATTGTTCCTCTCCAGCAATTTGGAATATCTTTATATTTTCTGATATCATCTGTCCTGGTTGCTTTTCTCTCATTGTTGGGACAAAATACTCATTGCCATAAATGAGGGAAACAAAATCTTAGTTAGCTTACTGATTATGGAAGTTTCAGTCCATAATCAGTTGACTCCAAGGCATCATGCAATGACATGAGCCACACTTCAAGGCAGAAGCCAGCAAAAGCTGCCAGAGTAAAACAGGAAAAGAGCAAGCCTCTTTTTCTCCCTTATATGCAGGCCAATGTCATCATCAACTTGAGGGCACATGTTGCACTCACAAAATCTCTGTACCCTTCTTTTGCACAGGGTGAGGATATTTACAAAGGAAGGATCGTGGAATCCTGCTGAGTCTCTTAATTAAACTTCTAAACTTCTCAAGTTGAAAATGTATCAACCATAACAATACACATCTTGTCAAATTAGCAACCAGACACATTTCCTTAATCAGGTTTCCAGATGCAAGAAATGCTTATTCTTATCATTTCACAACTTGAACATTATAATGCAGGTTTAACAATCCTTAAGAACTAGTAGTAAGTCTATCAATACTATATTACATTAGAATCATAACATTTCATCCCTGGCTCCCCAAAGACTCATACGCATCCCTTTATGCCAAAGGAATTTAGTCCATCTACAAGATTTTCCAAATTTCTTGACAGTTTTAGCACTGCTGAGAAGTTCAAGTCTCAAGTCTCCTACAGGATGAATGGCAAACTCTTAGTTAAATACCCCTATACAAATGAAAATGAAGCTAAATACTTCCAACATGCAACAACACAAGATAAACATTTTCATTCCAAAAGTTACAAACATGAGGGTAAAATGTATTGGGATAAAAGTCAGAATGTCCAAAATCCAGCAGGGCAAATAGTAAGCCCTGTAGTTGCACACTCAGCATCTGAAGCAATCTGTGGCAAATAGTGAGCTCCAAATGGTGAGTCTCCAACTCTATAGCATTTCTGGTGGTTGTAGCTCCCACAACTTTTCTCTTAGGCTAGCATTACTCCCAACTTACAGGTGTGCTTAGATGATCCACTTTCCTGGATTTTCCAAACCTCTAGGGTCTCCAATAACCTTTGGCTTCACACTCACAGCTTTACCCAAATTCCTTCTCAGGGGTAGAGTTCCTTGCCTCCCAGGCCTTCTAAAATTGCAGTGGAAGCCTTTTAACCTCAGAATTCTTGCATGCTGTATGCATCTAAAACTGGCACCATGTGGATAATACCATGGTCTGCTGTCAGTTGGATCA
Source organism: Hydrochoerus hydrochaeris (assembly GCA_004027455.1). Taxonomy (NCBI): domain Eukaryota; kingdom Metazoa; phylum Chordata; class Mammalia; order Rodentia; family Hydrochaeridae; genus Hydrochoerus; species Hydrochoerus hydrochaeris. The sequence continues at coordinate 31,961 of PVLA01010709.1, forward strand.
GTAGCCAGACTTTTCTCTCTCTTGGCTATAGGGGTTGAGTGCCTGGATCATTTGGCATTCAGAATCCACTTCTGAGGAAAATTTTTTTATTCTGCTGACATTCTGGAAAACTGTTTGGCTGCTACCATTCTTGAACATGGTGTTTCTCTGAGTACAGAGTTCAGTTGTTCACTTTCCAAAATGGTGTCCAGTCAAAAGCACCCACCTGGGGATTCCTCAACCAGGCTGGAATCACTAATCAGCCACTGAAGTCAGTCTTTCCTCCTTTTTTATGTGTTGCATGATTTTTGACATGTATTTCCTGAAGGACAATTTGTGTATTGTCTGGTCTTCCACAGTCCCATCCATGAGAAATTTTATATAGTTAACATTGCAGGGTTTTGTTTCCATTTGTCTCAAGAAATACTCAATCTTGTCATCTAGTATACCTATTTTAACATTTGACATACTGATACTAATTGTTTTAAACTACTGTCTTCTGATTCTGGTTCTTGAGTCAACTGAAATTCAGGCTAAAGATTGTTTTCATTTTTGCTTTTGTAAGTGTATTTTTAGTAGTTAGCAAATTTCCATTTTGTTCCCTATTGCAAAATTCTGTCTACAGTTTTAGTAAAGTATATTGTGACTGAGAAATATTTGCATGTAGTGTTTTTCAGGGAGGGTAACATCCTATTCCTACTTTAGTGAAAATGAGGGCTTCCATCTAGAATGTTGAGAAACTCTAGCTGATTGAATTTTGTCCAGTCTGCATATAATTAATTATCTGAACCATCATCCATTTACTCTGCATCTATTTTTACAACTGACACATTATTTCTTTTTTAAATTCACAGTTAAGGTTATCCCATTGGTGGGAATCTGAATCCAAACTGGAAAAATCATAGGATATTTGACTAATAATTCCTGGAAAAGAAATGATTCATTTGGAAATGGACTAAGGAAGAAGATACCTAAGACACATTATTGAGAGATGAATTTGACAAAACCTAGGGATACACAGCAACTTCCAGGAGTCTTTCAGTCCAGAGTTTAAACTTTATACAATGTGCACTGGGTTTGAACTAATTGGAACTTACTGTGAAAGTGAGGAAATTAATGTTGGCTAGATGATTCTGTCTCATGATACTTCATAATGTGTATCAAAGGAACCTAGAGAAAAATTTTGAAAAGAGCTCTGCTCAGATGGCTATGATCCCAGAGAGAACAGTCATATTAATAGACAAATGAAATGCTCCAATGGTGACTCTTAGTTCTGTCCTTGCCAATGAGGTCTCATCACCTTTCTGCTGACACTAAAATTTTAGGCTTTGTGTGAGACAAGCTAATGAGTTTACCTTAAAATATGCTGGATTTTCTTGGGTGCACTGGCACTTCCAGCATCCCAGAAGTTAAATGGGTCTATATTTAAAGAATGCAGAATTATTAGAGTGAATTGTATCTTCTAGAACTCACACCATCATGCAACTCAGAGGATGGTTCACACTGCAGTGCAAGAAGAAATGGTTTTATAAGTGTACTTACTGCTTTAACTTACTGACTAATCAAATTAATGAATTTTTCAATTGAAATGCTAATTTCAAGCATTCTTTCTTCTAAATTAATTGACTTTAGCTTACCTAAATAAATTCTCCAGGAAGATAATGTCAGTTTAGAATATAGCTTTAAAGTTTGTATTTGAACTAATTGTAAAAGAATTTTGGTCTTGTGTGCTCATGAAAAATTTTCAATTTTCTTCTATGGTCTTTACATGGCATTTCAAAGTATAATTTTTTTAGTTAATAAATTACATATTGTCCTCTTAGAAATTCAAGTTACAAAATTAAAGCATACAAGGTAGATATTCAGCTGTGCATACATGAATCTCTACATGTGTTTCTATTCTTTCTGTATTAGAGGGAAAAACAAAACATAGCAAGACAAAACAAAACAAATTATTATAAAAACATGAAACCAAAATGTCCTATAAAACCACAGTACAAGGGGATCTACAATGGTTACTGTGTTGTCTTGCATTATCTTCAATAGAATTGTCTATATCTTAGGCATAATTGAATATAGCAGTATAACTGAATATAGCATAACAATATTCATAAAAATAAACATTGTAGACAGTATCAAACTTCAAAAGCAGGTAATAATAAAACCAGAGTGGATATTCTAGTGAATGTTGTCATCCTCAGTGTAGTTGCCGATACTCTCAGACTTGATACTATCAATTATAACAGCTTTGAATAAAACCTATCAATAAAAAACAGTGATCTAACAAACCAGATTCAATTAAGATCAGTCATGGTAAAACAGTGTAGCTTATAAAGAACTTTAGATTAAGTTGATAGGAAATTAAGGATGATTACCAATTAAGGATGATTTCCAATAGGAAATTAAGGATGATATCCTGCTATTTTTGGCATAACTGTCTGTGCCCTGAAATCTAGTACAAGTAGACAGACTGGAACAGAATATAATACATCTAAGCAGAGTGGTGTGAGTAATGTGGGTTTTAAATCCTGGTACGCTATTAACAATATAGTATATCAAGGCCATCTATGTTAGAGATTCTAGCCATCCTTCTCTGCCTCATTTCTGCTATGCTATTTTTCTGCCTTTGCTTGTCTGCTTTTCTCCTTCATTCTACTGCCTACCCCATTCATTGAGGCCTTTCTGCCTCTGTTCCTAAAACCCTGGGTTTTTTTCTCTCTCTAGAATGTCCTTTAGTATTCTCTCTGGGTTGAATTTGTAGTCACAAATTCCCCCAGTTCCTCTTTGTCATGGAAGCATCTTGCTTCTCCATTATTTTATAGTGACAGTTTTGCAGGGTACATCAATCTGGACTGGAGGTTATTTTCTTTCAGGTCTTGAAATACTTTGCTCCAAGTTCTTCTTGATTCAATGGTATGTGTTGAGAAGTCTGCCATGAACTTGATTGGCTTTCCTTTATAGGTAATCTGTTTCTTTTCTCTAATGGCTTTTAATACTTTGTTTTTATATTGAATTTCTGTATCTTGATTATTATATGTCTGGGCATAGCTGTGTTTTGGTTGTAGGTGGCTGGAGTTCTGTATGCTTCACATAACTGAATGTCATTTTCTTTTCCTATGCTTGGGAGTTTTCCTTAATTATTTACATGAATAGCCTTTGTAATTCACCTGTTTGCACTCCTGCTTCTTCATTCACATTTGTTATTCTTTTTTTTTATTTAACAAAAACAATTTGAAACAGAAATTGGGTAGAAATAATACAAAATATAAAAAAAAATAGTAACCAGTAAGAAATCACTAGTTGTGAATTACATAGTTTCCTTCCAGAATTATTTGTTCAAGTTACAAAAGTAAAACCTACAAAGTGGACATCCAAACAGTGAGGCTGCAATCTGTTTTGTTCATCCATCCAACTAAAACTTTAGTAACATGGTTATCAATCCCACACATGCAAACATACATGCAGTTATATCTTTTAGAATCCTTTCTTTTCCTTTCTTTGTTTTCTTTACAAAAACTGTAATCCATTCTTGTAAACTACTTAGAAATTCTACACATGCATTAGTCTCTACATGTATACCTAGCCTTTCTGTATTAGAGGGAGAAACAAATCAAAACAAGTCAACAATACAAATTCCTAGAGAAACACGTAATGAAAATGATATATGAAACCATGATACTAGGTGATCTAGGGTAGTTACTATGATGTCTCTTGTTGTTTTCAATAAAATTGTATATATTGTCAAACATAGTATAATTAAACTTAGCATTGCATTACACTATTAATAAAATCTAAACATTGGAGACATTATAGGACTTCAAAGGCAGTTAATATTCAAACCAGAATGGATACGCTATTGAATCTTGTCATCTTCAGAGTAGTTGCCCCTATTATCAGACTTGATACTCTCAAGCATACCAGATTCAAATAAAATCAGTCAAGATAAAATAGCGATATAACCAACCTTCTGTCTTATCTCTGCTATGCTATTTTTCTGTCATTGTTTGTTTACTTTTCTCCTTCATTCCACTGTCTGCCCTTTTCTTTGAGGCTTTTCTGCCATTGTTCCTGAACGCTGGTGATTTTCTTCTCTCTTTCTAGAATGTCCTTCAGTATTCTTTGCAGAGTTGGATTGGTGGTCACAAACTTTCCAAGTTCCTCTTTGTCATGGAAATATCTTGTCTCTCCATTAATTTTGAGATACAGTTTTGCAGGGTACATCATTCTGGGTTGGAGGTTATTTTCTTTAAGGCTTGGAATATTTTGCTCAAAGCTTTTCTTGATTTGATGTTTTGCATCGAGAAGTCCGCTGTGATTTTCATGAGTTTTCCTTTAGAGGCAATCTGTTTCTTTTCTCTGACCACTTTTAATACTCTGTTCTTGTGATGGATTTCTGGGACCCTGATTATTATATGTCTGGGTGTAGATCTGTTTGGGTTGTAGCTGGCTGGAGTTCTATATGCCTCATTTATCTGAACTTCACTTCTATTATCTATGTTTGGGAAGTTCTCCTTAATTATTTCTGTGAATAGACTTTTTATTTCATTTGTATTTGTTGCTGCATATTCATTGACATATTTTATTCTTAGGTTATAAATCCTCTTGTCATCTTCTAGCCTTTGTATCATTGCTCCCTAGTTCCTTGTTATTTTTAAGAGATCCTTCTTTTCATGATCCTATGTTGCAAATCTATCTTCAAGTTCTGAAAGTTTGTCTTTAGTTTCTGTGAAAAGGTTTTGCCAGCTTTCAATGGAGTTTTTAATTTCCTGATATTCTCTGGATCTGTTTCATGTATTCCAGGTTTTGTTTATATTCTTCATCAAAGGCTTCTCTCCTTTCTCTGGATTCCTCTATTCTTTCATTTGTGTCTACTTGAGGATTACCCAGGACTTCTTTTATTAATCTTCTTATATCTTGCTTCACCTGAATTAGAATTTCAGATTTAAATTCCTTGATGAGGTCGCAGAAGTATTTCTTTATTTCTGATGAGGCTGTCTCTGACATTACAGGTTTGCTGCTCTCAACCTCCTCTGCTTTTATCTCTGCTGGTCTCACTTTCCTTGGTTCCATAGTTGGCGGTCTTTTTCTGTTTTTCTGTCTTGTCTTCTTTCCGGCCCCCTTCAGATGGGTGGGTGTGGAGGTCTCTGGGCCTTTTGTATTGCTTACAGTTTTTTCTGCAGTGCACTTGCTAGGGAAGTGTCATCCCCCAGTCCACTGCAGATCTGTGAGGTACACACTGAGAGCCAGCCCCTCCCTCTGTGTCAGTCAACCAGTGGATGCTTCAGCAAATTTATGCATTCCCTGGGGATGCCACTGGCTCAGGACAGCCTTGTCCCTGGCTTTTGGGTTTCAACCAGGGGCCTGGCCCAGGCCAAGCAGATCCCACCAATCTGCTTTGGACTAGGAGTCATTGACCGATGCCACTTTGGGTTTTGATTCATGCCAACCCTGCCCAACTCCAAAATGTTGTCTAGCCAATTCTCCCACTCTGGGGAATCCATTTCCCATCACTCACCAGAGTTTATGCAGCTCAACTGGCTGTTTCCACTCCCTGCCACAGTGCCTCCTCCAGCCAAGGGTCTCGAGCTCACCAACCCCCACTCTCAGCAGGGCCGTGATCTCAGCTCGAGGGTGAGTTGCCTGACTCTAAGTTGTACTGGTACAGGGACCGGGGCTTGCCCAGCTCCAGCCTTTTGTCCATGCTTCTTCTTGTTCATTCTTTTTTTTTTTCTTTTTCTTTTTCCACAGTTACTCCCTGGTGAGAATTCCTCTCCTTTTGTCTGGCTTTCTCCATGTTGTCAGATTCCAGCATCTGAGTTGGTTTTTTTTCAGAGAGTCTCTCTTACGGTGCCACCACTCAGTCAACCATCTTGGATCCCCCCACATTTTTTATTCTTAAATTATAGATTCTCTTGTCATCTTCTAGCTTTTATATTGTTACTTCCTGTTTCCTTGTTATTTTTAAGAGATCTTTCCTTTCATGATCACACATTGCAAACTTGTCTTCAAGTTTTGATAGTCTATCCTTAGTTTCTTTTAAGCAGTTTTGTCAGCTCTCAATGGAGTTTTTAATTTCCTAGTAATCTCTTTGAATCTGCTTCCTGTATTCTAGATTTTCTTTCTCTTATTTATCGAATGCTTCTCTCCTTTTTTTGTGTTCCTCCCTTCTTCTGTGTCTTCCTGAGAGATTCTTAGCATTTCTTTATTAATCTGCTTATATCTTGCTTTACCTGATTTAATATTTCAGTTTCGAGCTCCTCTACAAGGTCCTGAAAGTATCTCTTAATGTCCATTGAATCCATGTCTGATGTTGCATTTTTGCTGCCCTCAGTCTCTTTTGTTTTTCCCTCTCCTGTATCAGTGTTCTCAGGGTTTTGGGTTGGGAGCTTTTTCTTGTTTGTCTCTCTTTGTCATGGTTTTGGTTTCTTCCATACAGGTGTATAGTCGAGGTTTCAGCCCCTTTTCTTCTTGGTTATGGTTCTTCTGAAGCATGCTGGTGAGGGATTTCTGCCCTCTCTTGTTTGCTCTTGTCTCTAAGGTGTAAGCAGGGGCTGCATTATGCTGGCCCCTCCCCACAGGGCCAGTCAAACTTCACGGGCCTTCACTGGGTTAGTGTGTACTAGGTGTATGGCATTGGTTTGGGACTGCTTATTGGGTCCCAGCCAGGGGTGTGACCCATGCCAACCAAATCCTACAATCCTGCTCTGGGGAGGGAGCAACCAAATGAAGTCACTGTTGTTCCTAGTGCAGGCTCCTCTGCCCGATTCCAACATGTCACTCATTTGGTCATGCCCTTCCTGTGTGTGTGGGGGGTCTTATTGCCAGTATTGACTGTGGATCAATGAAGATCCCTTCGCCAGCTCCATTTTCTGTTGAGCTCACCAACCCCCAACTTCAATGCAGCAGTGGCTCCTGTGAGTCGTGGCAGGAATGAGTTTGGGAGACTGCCATTTGTGGTGGTCACGGCCAGCATGAGTTCAGACAGCTTGGTGGGTTGCAGCAAAAGTTGTCTGGTAATTTTAGCTGTTCCAATTGTAGCCCCAAGACTACATGTTTGAGAAGTTTTTGTCATTTTCATTTCAATCCTGTTTCAAGAGGATCCATCTCCATCTGTCTGTATCTCTCCAGGATGTTTTATTCTGGCATATGAGTTGTTTCTCCCCAGAAGGCCCTGCATTTTGTTGCTCACTGATCAGCCATCTTTAGCTCCTCCTCAAAGTATAATTTAATAGCATCTGTATTTGTTAATTATAAAATGTTTTTAATTATTTACTATTTAATAAGGATCAACTTTTGAAGCATCATCTTGAATAAGCTTTACTTCATTCCCATGAAATAAGTCTTAGCATTTTTTATTTAAAGAAAAAGAAACAAAGAGGGTAGAAATAATACATAATTAAAAAAAAGTAAGACATCAGTAGTTAATAATTACATTTTTTCCTCTTAGAAGTAGTTGTTCAAGTTACATATGTAAAGCATACATAGTGGACATTTAAATAGTGAGACTGCAAACAGTTCTAGTCACATATCCAACAAAAACTTAGTAATATACTTAGCCATCTTACACACTTAAACATACATGCAGTTATATCCTTTAGACTACTTTCTTTTCCTCTCTTTTTTTTACAGTAACTATAATCAATTCTCATAAACTGTTTATAAATTCTACGCATGCATGAATCTCTACATGTATACCTATCCTTTCTGTATTAGAGGGAAAAACAAATCAAAACAAGATAACAAAGAAAATTCCTAGAAAAACACAAAATGGAAAAGTCATATAGCACCATAGTACTAGGTGATCTACAGTAGTTACTATGATGTCTCTTGTTATATTCAAAAAAATTGTCTATATCATCAGGCATAGTATAATTGGACATAGCAGTACATAGCATTATTAATAAAAACAAAACATTGGAGACATTATATGATTTCAAAAGCAATTAATACTCCAACTGGAATGGGTATCCTGTTGAATCTTGTCATCTTCATAATAGTTGCCTCTTCTCTCAGACTTGATACTATCAAACATACCAGATTTGAATAAAATCAGTCAAGACAAAACAGAATAATCAAACTGGTATGGGTATCCTATTGAATGTTGATGTCTCAGAATACTTGCCTCTACTCTCAGACTTGATACTTTCAAGCATACCAGATTTGAATAAAATCAATCAAGACAAAACAGCAATCTAACAAACCAGATTGAAATAAGATCAGTCATAGTAAGACAGTGTAAGTAATACAGGGATTCAGTTTAAATTAATAAGAAATTAAGGATAGTTACTGTAGTATATCTTGTTATTTTTGGGGTAGCTGCCTTTGCTTTGAAATCTAGTATGGCTTTCAAATCTAGGCGGGAACAGAATAAAATCAAACTAAACAGAGCAATAAGAATAATGTGGTGTTCAAATCCTGATACACTATAAATGATGTCCTCTGACTTCCTTTTTTAGACAATTCCTCCCCTTTAACTTTCTCAGGGTGCTTTGTACATTTTGGGTCCCACTAACTCCTTTAGTTTTTAGATTAGGGGGAAACCTACTATCTACCTAAGTGGTTCTGAAAGTTTTTACCCCTGAGTTTGATCATGAGATATATTCCTTTACTTACAAAAGCCTCAAGGTTTTCTTTCCTTATAGCTGAGTAGTTCTCCACTGCACAAAAGTGTCATGGGTTTCCAACCTATCTGTAGCTGTTGGATGAGCTGTCCTATTCCTCTCTGATTCCCTGTCACATAGAGCATTGTTTTCTCACCTTTTACTTTAGATTCATTAACACTCCTTCAGGTTGATTGTATTTCCTATTCTAAGCCTCTCAATGGACCCTATCTCGTGATCTACTCTGCCTATGTTTCTTTTTGTTAATGTGTCTAGGCCATCTGTATTAGGTATTATAGCCAATCTTCTCTGCCTCATCTCTGCTATGCTATTTTTCTGTCATTGTTGTTTACTTTTCTCCTTCATTTCACTGTCTGCCCCATTCATTGAGGCCTCTATGCCATTGTTCCTGGAATCTTGGTGATTATTTTCTCTCTCTAGAATGCCTTTCAGTATTTTTTGTAGTGTTGGATTGTTGATCACAAACTCCCCCAGTTCCTCTTTGTCATGAAAACATCTTGTTTCTCCATTAATTTCTAGTGGCAGTTTTGCAGGGTACATCAATCTGGGTTGGAGGTTATTTTCTTTCAGGACTTGGAATACTTCACTCCAAGCTCTTCTTGATTTGATAGTTGGTATTGAGAAGTCTGTTGTGATTTTGATGTGTTTTCCTTTGTAGGTTATCTATTTCCTTTCCCTGGCCACTTTTAATATTCTATTCTTATGATGAATTTCTGGGATATTTATTATTATATGTATGGGTGTAGATCTGTTTTGGTTGTAGCTGGCTGGAGTTCTGTATGCCTCATATATCTGAATATCATTTCCTTGTCCTATGCTTGTGAAATTTTCCTTAATTATTTCTGTGAATAACCTTTTTATTTCATTTGTATTTGCCCCATCTTCTTCACTCATATTTCTTATTCTTAAGTTATAAACCCTCTTGTCATCTTCTAGCCTTTGTATTGTTACTTCCTGGTTCCTTGTTATTTTTAAGAGATCTTTCCTTTTGCAATCACACATTGCAAATCCATCTTCAAGTTTTGAAAGTCTATCTTTAGTTTCTGTCAAGAAATTTTGCCAGCTTTCAATGGAGTTTTAATTTCCTGGTATTATCTTTGGATCAGTTTCATGTATTCTAGATATTGTTTATATTCTTCATCAAAGGTTTCTCTCCTTTTTCTGGGTTCCTCCAATCTTCCATCTGTGTCTTCGTGAGAGGTGCTTAGTATTTCTTTTATTAATCTTCATATACCTTGCTTCACCTGAGTTAGAATTTTAAATTTAATTTCATTGTTAAGGTCATGGAAGTATTTCTTTATGTTTGCTGAGGCCATGTCTGATATTGTATGTTTGCTGCCCTCAATCTCTTTGGTATTTACCTCTCCTGGACTTATTTTCCCTGGATCAGTGGCTGGAGGCTTTTTTTTGTTTCTTTCTCTTCTCTTGTTTCTGGTTTTTTTCAGACATGTGTATGTTGGAGGTCTCAGTTCCTTTCCAAAATGCTTATGGTTTTTCTGTAGTGTGCCGAGTAGGAGATTGCTGCCCTCTCTAGTTTGCTGTTAATCTGTGAGGTGCACGGAGGGGAAATGTGGGCTGGCCCCTCTCCTCTGAGCCAATCAGCCAATGAGTGCTTTCAGCACATTAGAGTTTGCCCTGCAGATGTCACAGGTTTGGGACAGTTTTGTCCCTGGCTATTGGGTCCCAACCAGGGGCATGACCCAGCACAAGCAGATCCCACCAGTCCACTTTTGGGCAGGAGCAGCTGAATGACACCACTGCAGTTGCCAATTCAGGCCATTCCAGCCCAACTACAATATATTGTCTAGCCAATCACCTGCTCTGGGGGAAACATTTCCCAGCACTCCCCAGGGGTCAGTGCAGCTTGTCACACTGGTTCCACTCCCTGTTGCAGTGCATATTCCCACCTAGGTTCTTGGGCTCATCAATCCCTGATCTAGGCAGGACCATGACCTCATTTCAATTGTGAGTTGCCTGACTCCTCAATGTGCCCAGCACAGTGCAGGACAGAATCAGGTGGGCACATTTCCGGCTCCAGGCCTCTGCTCAGCATAGCACAGGACCAGCTCCAGTGAGAGTATGTTTAGCTCCAGCCCTCCATCCATGTTTCTTTCTCTTTTCCCTCAGTTTCTTCCTGGGTCATGAGAATCCCTCTCCTTTCACCTGGTCTTCTCCATGGTGTTAAATTCTGGCATCTGAGTTGTTTAGAGTAGCTCTCTACCATGCTACCTATCAATCTGTCATCTTTTTCTATCCAGTCTTAGCATTTTATACCATTCACATTTCTTTTCACACTAATTTTGTGGACTTTTATAAAATGATGTCAAGTGTTAGCCATCTGGTCTAGCAGTTAAGAAATCTTATATCAGAGTACAAGGAAAATTCAGCTGTAGTAATATTAACAGTAGAGAATTCAAATTGATGACAATAGCCATTTCTCATGCCTTCCTACACACAATTTAAGAATATATTGTAGAATAATTTGGCTAGTAAAAGGACTGTTTATGTCCATTTTTATTTTGTCTATTTGTCTTTATTATACAAATACTACCTCTGCTCTTGTTCATAATGAATAGCCCAATTCTTGAGGGAAAAATTTTAAATGAAATATTTTTTCACTTTCCCTGATCTCTACATGTGGGTGCTAGATTCCTCCATCCAACAGTGCATATTTAATTATTTATTGGTAACAGATAAGTATAAATCAGACTTCTTCGCAATGAATAACATCAAATACTGGTTCACAATAACAGAAAATAACCTTTATGTCATTATTATAAAAACTCTTACACAACTGCTTGAATTTCTGAGGAATGATAGTAGTCTGTCTCATGACAAAGCAGCACTAAGTTTTCCTGTTTTTGTACTTTGGAATAGCAATGACCTTTTCCTGATATTCTCAAAATGCATTTACACTCTTGATTCTGTAGATACTCATGAAGTATTGCCACCCTCCTCAAGGTATTTGCCAAAGTCTTTGATTCAGAAAAAAAACCCCAGATAATTCACTATTTTTGGAGTGTAGGATGGCTCTTGCTCATAATCTCATCTAATCCTGGAATTCTCTTCTCCATTTTCTCTGACCTGGTACACTTTACAAATGCTGTGCACTCAAGACTGACCATCTAGTTGCCCATGGCATTGCTTTTGCCTTAAGTGTCAGTTGTTTCTCCTTTATTACTATTTTTTCCAATTCCAGTTCTATCAAGCACTGGATTTGTTAGACCAAACTATCCATGTATCTACCTGACTTCCATATACATACATAGTCAATGTTATGTGCTGGACATTTTTATTTTGAATTTCATTTATTAGCAAGAACACTGTTGAAGACAGTTGCAAGAAATTGACTTGTTAGCTTCAGTAATAAGAAACTTCTCAGTGACTTGTTAAGTATCTAACATGACAGATTACATGCTAGACATAAAATATTTCATTCCTGAGTAATGTATGGATTATGCTTTTATGACAATTGTGAAGGGAGAAGTATCCTTATTGCCTTTATTAGACTATAATAGGCTCACTCAAAAGGCCCGAAGCACCCAAGTTTCCACCATGGTAGTAGAGGAGTCACCATCTCATACTGACATAAGTCTCTCTTGCCGTTGGCTGGAAAATGTGAACCTGAGCATTCTTCCTAATTGTTGTCTATTTTATTACATCTACTGCAAGCTTGTCCGTAGTTTTTTTCAATTGATGAGATAACAACCTAATTCAGTGAAATAGTCCTTCATCATGATATTATCAAGAATATACACTGTATTACATTTCACCCGTGGATGCAACAGGTTTCACTGTGAGTTATGAGCGTCTCTGAAAAGAACAGCTTAAAGGATGCACAATGCTTTTCCTACTTCATTTCCAGTGTGGCCTTTTGCATGAGAACTCCTTCAGACTTTTCTTCTGTTTCTTTTCTTGTCATTTTTTCAGTTACTTATTAAATTCCAGACTCACTAAAGGTAGCTTGTTTTCTCCAGTGTGTAAAATGAGATTTTTGTGCCTTCTGTGTTAGGTCTCCTTGGTACCTTAACAGCATCACCAGTCCTAAGTACTGTGTTACCAGGAAGATCTCATAGATCATTCTGCTGATGGAGAAACTTCCTTTCCCATCACCTGAGTTCCTCATCTATGTGGTGATGTGAATATATGAGCTGATAAAGCATGAGTGTGAAGGCAATATTACCTTTACTTTGTTTTCATGAGATATTAATATTCTCCAGTATATATTTTCTTGCAAAATAATGTTACTACATAACTAGCTATATACCTTTCTTTATATCACATACAAATACAGTGCAAAGACATTTGGAATATGTGTTTTTTAATGGAGACACTTATGAGCTATAACATTTGGAGAGAGCTGGATGAATGATTATATTGTTGTCATCTCTTGGAATGTTTCATGGGAACTAATATTATAGAGGGATCATGACTTCCTCACATTCTGTCAGTTTTGCAGATTCGTGCTCTGGGAAAAGGAGACTAACTTTTATGCTCCAAAGTTTTGCCAGTTTCAGTTAATAACCCTCTGATCTCATGATACTGTCAGTGCCATATAAACATATTGAATAACACATGTCTGCCAGGCCTTATTCATTTGTCTAAGCAACCCCTAAGAAATACTGACAATGATGCAGTCCTATCCTCCTAGTTGTAAGAAAATGTTAATATTATCCTCAAGCAATTTTAAAAGGTTATATATTGTTTAACACTAAATTGTTTAAAAGAGAATTAAACTATAGCTTAATTCCTGAAAAATCACATGGAAAAACAAATTTGTGATTCACTTTTTAATTTGTTTCATCTCATTCTTTTAATACATTATTATTCAGTGTTATTAAATACTTATAAATGGCATTTGTTTAAACATTACCTATATATCTTATGGTTTATAGCAAGTAGATTTGTATTAAATAATTGTGCCATTTCTGTATATTAAGTACAAGAGAATTCAAGCTTCTGCATTTTGTGACAGTATGTGACCCATAAATGGTAGAACTAGCTAGATAATTAGACTGAAATATTTGTTATTTTTTTCTTGGCACATTGTACAATGAAACCTTAACTGAATCAATAAGTAAATGTAGGCACAAGGGCAAGGAAAATAGTGGATATTGCAAACTTAAAATGACAGGGAAATGTTAAAAAACTTGAAATAATGGCAGTTGTATTGCAGAGGTAGTGTGGGAGGCTAGCAAGACCCATAATCCAGCCATGATTAGGAAGTGGTAGAACAAAGAGAGGACCTGGAAGCATCCTGGAGGATATGAGGTGGCCTTGGGTACACGTGTGGGCAAATGACACATTGGGGTGAATCTATATATTCTCATGAAGATACAGTGTTGCTTGAGACTGATAAAGAGGGTGATATTTATGATAAGGCATTTTCTGCACTTTTTGTCAGATAGATGCTATTTAATTATATTCCATAAAGAGAAATATGAGCAGTGGATTTTCTGGTTTCATTGGCATAAAACACATGGTTTTCTTTGAAGTCAGCGCTGGAATTATAGCCAACATGGTTCTGCTTCTCTTCCATGTCCTCACATTTCCTTTCAGAACACAGGCTCAAACCCACTGATATGACCATGGGGCCCTTGGCCTTTACCCACATAGTAATGCTTCTGATTGTGAGTTTCATAGCTATAGACATATTTGGGTTTCAGGACTTGGGGTATAACATCACATGTAAGTGTGTTATCTATTTGCCTATTTGATGAGGGGCCTCTCCATCTGTACCCCCTGTCAGCTGAGTGTCCTCCAGGCCATCACCCTCAGCCCCAGGGGCTCCTGTTTGGCAAAGTTCAAACAGAAATTAGTACATCAGATCCTGTGTTGCTTTCTCTTTTTATGGGCCCTCAATATGATCATCACTGTTCGCTTCTTAATCTCTACTGTTGTCACTCCCAATGGGACCTCACGTAATCTTATATTTCTCACCAAATCCTGCTCCCTTTTGCCCATTAGTTCCTTCCTTAAGTTTATGTTTTTCTCACTTCCAAATGTCCAGCACATGTCCTGTATAGGGCTCATGATGCTCTCAAGTGGGTACATGGTGATTCTCTTGTGCAAGCATAAAATGCAGTCTCAGCATCTTCCCAGCAGCAGCCGGTCTCCTAAAATATCCCCAGAACAAAGAGCCACAAAGACAATTTTGTTGCTCTTGAGTTTCTGTTATTGTTATATACACTTTGGACTCTGCTATTGGGTCCACCTCTTCAGTCATATGGAACAGTGACCCAGTTCATCATTTTTTCCTGATGCTTGTTGGCAATGGCTATGCCACAGTCAGTCCTTTGGTGCTCATCAGTACAGAAAAACAAATGATCAAGTGCTTCATATTCATGTGATGGAAAGCCAATAAATGATTTTTTATTTCATGATGGCTAGTTCCTCTCTCACTGATCCACTACTCTGAATCTGTTGGATTTTGAAATATATTTAGCTATGATTTTTCTGATATACATATTTTCTTTGATATATGTTCCTAATAAGTATACACTAGACGACTTAACAGCATATGACCCTGAGCAGGCATAAATTTACTTGAAATCTTAGAAATTTTATCTTGTTTCATAGTGTAAAGAATATGATGTGTAACTTTGATTTTTGAGTATATATCCAATAAATAAAGAGGCAGAATGTACTACAAATGTACAGAAAAAATTTCGATGTTACTGTGTTCAGTGATATTTACTGCTTTGTATGTTCCACAGTTACATTTTATTTCACTTGTGCATGAAGATCTTTATTTAAAAAGAAATTGAAAAAGTAACAGAAAATCAGAATAAACAATTTGATGACTTTAATAGCATTAAAAAGTACATGATGCGTTTTAATGGCATGAATATATAAGTAAATTTGTAGCCATTGCTTTTGTGTAGAATTGTTAAAACTCTCCACAAATTCCACAAAGTTAAATAATTATGATCTTTACTTTCTAGATATAATTAAACAGTATCATATGTAGTAAGAGAATGATGTTTCACTTTCTGTTTTTCTTGCTAAATTTAATTTTGATTAAAATGTATAGATTATAATTACAAAATGGACATAGACAGTGATAGGTAAAATACAACATAATTTCAAATCTTTATTTGTTATATTTGGAACCTAGATAATAACTGCAAACATTCTTCTATCATATTTTTTTATCATATTGTGCTTTTAACAGCAATTTGGGGTGTTACTTCCATTTTATAAATAAAATGAATACAATTTCTCTTCTGGTATTAAAAGGAAGTTTGAAGCAACAGAAAATATGCACACTGAATTCATAATTTTTCATGAAACATTGTTTTTCTGATGAACAATATGTTTGTGATGTGAGTTATAATAAAACAAAAATCCATTATAACTCAGGAAAAAAATCAAACATCTAAAAATCAGGTATCTACCAATTCAGCTAGTGTTTTGTCCAAATGAATTTTTTCCATTGCACTGAACATAACACTTAAATGTTAGGGCATTTTTAATTAATATGTTCCAGGATTGCACAGTTATACTGGTCTATATTCCTATTTGCCTATTCTTGTCATTATCCTGCCCCTTTATTTTGATGGCTCAAAATGTTAAATCATAGCACCAACTTCTCTTCTAAACAGCTTTCAGCTGGCATACAACAGTGTGTTCACTAGGTTTTATGGCATAGACATTAAAATGTTGCATATAATGTACCATATTTTACTGTACATGCTGATCTAGGGTTGTTTTGTGTATTAAAATCAAATGCATAGAAGTTCTAATGTTAAATTCTTGGTCTTCAGAGTCTCATAATGCTGGACACTCTAAGGTATGCTATAAACTTGTAACATAGACTAACCACAAAATGTCAGATATTTCTTGCCATTTGTGAACTTTCAATTAAAATGTGCAAGGTCCATATCACAAGGATAGTACTGAAATCATAACATCAGTTCCACAACTTCTTAAAATGTTTTCTCGATGCAGCAAGGCCAGACATTTCCTCATTCCAAACATATTTCTTAGTTCCCATGCAGCAGTTTTCTATGTATTCTACCCAGTGTAATTGTTGCACATCAGAATTAAAGGTCTTTTTATCTTCAGGGTTTACTTCATTCCTTAACATATTTACATTATCAGTATTCCAAACCCAAGATCTACTTGTAAAATATTCAAGAAATGCCATAGCTTTGTGAAGACCAGTTATTGTTTTCATCATCCAGGGTTTCTTTAGTCATCCTGAAATAGATATCATACAGGAATTCTGGGACTTTATGGCTTAAAGTAATCCAATAATGATATAAAAGGTGATTAGTTAAATTTACTTTGGGCCATCTGAAGGCCTTTTTGAGAGGATTCCTCTTGAAAGTGGAAATTACATGGAACTCAACTTCACTCCAGTAGAAAAGACTCGTGCTACCTGTTGTACAATTGTACATTATGTTGTTCCTTGGTCTATTAACTGCCAAATACTAGGCTACCACAGACTTATGTTGACAACTAAATATATAAGAACAAGATCTGCAACAGCAGATCTTGGAGTCATATATTGTTCAAAGAGTTCCTTTTCCTGCTGCAATAAAGAGACTACTTGGTCCTCTACAGTTATTGCAATGGCACACACACAGACACACACACAAACACACACCCCAAAATACCACCCAGGATTTGGAGGAAGATTTATTTACAATCATGGGCACTGACAAGGAATCAATCCTTATAAAAATGTCAGGCCTTGGGATAAGCAATTGGGATGCAGAGAAGCAGAGTTTGGCAGTTATTGATTGGTTCTTATGATATGCATCACAGTGATCAGTTATGCATCACACTGTTCAGCTGTTTCTAAGTAACAGAAGTAGCAGGTATTGTAACAGAAACTTCTATCTGGACAACTAACAGAAACTGAGTACACTGCTGGGGTGAAGTTGGGGGTGTTTTCTGCTTCATTATTAGCCCAGCTAGGAGAAGATTCTTCCCAGCTGGTATCAACAATCGTTAGCCTTACCATTGCCATGTTGAGTTTTGCTCCTTCATACTATACAACATATTTTGCCAATGCTTTCCTGTATATGCATTTATTAGGTCTGTTTCCTATTAATTTTGGTGTGATACAATTTACTAGGTCATCATCCATCGGTTCTAAAGAAGCAACACAACATGTTTTTGATTGTGGTAGGCATATGCTGTTCAGAGAAGCACGAGCACCTTCAGGGTCTTCATTTGTTGTGCAAGAAGAATAAGCTGCCTTGTAATGATCACATTTAATAGAACAGCATCTCTTAAATTTTCATTAAACCATACTGTAGCTGCCCAGTGGAATATAATATTTGTAGAGTCCATTATAACAATTTTATCTTCTTTACTAAGAGCCACTTTAGGCTGGGTGAATTCACTGGTATTGTTATAATTTTTTCTCTAAAATATTGATTTTCATCTCTCAATCTGCCAAAGAGCTTGCCCCTAAGGACTTCTTCCACTTGCTTCTGTGGCTTCTGTCCAGCTTTCTGCCACACAAAACATACACTGAATTCACCTTAGGATAAGGCCTCAGGAAGTTTTCTAGAAACACTTTTCCTAGAAAATCAGAAGTTCCTGTGAGAAGCACATTCTTTCCTTCATGGTATTCTGGAATTGAACCTATTTTGACACTTTTTTCAGGAAATCTTCCCTAACTAACTTCACAACAGTGGATAATTCTCTCTAAAATCTGGAATTTCATCTTTCAATCTGTCAAAGAATTCTGCAAGAACTCTGGTAAGAAAGAAAATCAGGTCATGCATAAAAGGAGCCAAAACATGGAAATATGTGCTACATAGATGTCAGTTCCCTATTTCTTTTCTCTAATGGATTTTTTTTCAGATTCATTAAGTTATCTGGCAGTGATAACAAAAATCATGTCCTTCTGACCTGAGAAAGAACAGAATGAGATTTGTGGTAGACAGTCTGTAAGAGAAGTCCAGAGAGGAGAAAATCAGTCATAGATCCATAAGTCTGTGTATGTATATATCCTAAGCTGAGATCAGTATTAATTCAAATACCAGGGGACAGATCTAAATAAACCCAGCTGAGTTTGAACAAACACACACAGAACATTGAAAATCAAACAGTCTGAACTTAATAATCAGAATGCCTTCTGAAACAGAACAGAAATGCTCCCCATGACATTGTCAGAGGACTAGCAACACAGGATAACACAAACTCCTAAGATGTGATTCAAAATAATTCAATGTATAAGGAAGTGGGAAATTGGTCAAGTCTAAAGCAAGAAGACAATTGTTAAAAATGAGATAATCCAAAAAAAAGAGATAATAGAGATAATGAAATTACCATAGGCAAATAATTTTATGAAGAATAATCAAAATATATGGTGAATGTTTAAATTTAAAAAATTATCACAACACACAAGCAATGTAGATATTCCTAGATATATATGAGTTATCAAAACTCAACAAAGAAAATTAAAAATCTTGAATAATCCTGTAATGGGCAATAATATTGTAGCAGTAATTAAAAATACTACTGATTCATTTTTGTTCTTTCAGTAGCTCCTTTGTAGATGATACAAAGTGTTTAACTATTGTTATTCTCTATTTCATTATAATTTTTTCTGAAATTAAACAATTTCTTTAAAGTTAATAAAGAGGAAAGACATGTTCAGGGGATTTTGTTATGTAAACAACTGTTTTCATTTTCTTTTTGTACATTCAAATTTAATCAATGATCATGCATATATTCTAGAAATCTTTTTTATACATCTTTAATTTCTGTATATTGTTGCTTAATGTCCTCATTGTCTATGTCTTTAAAAATAGTCTCATGACATAAATTTTTTCATGAAATATTTGAAAAATATGCTTATATTTCATTAAATGTATGAAAAATATTTTAAACTTTGCAAATATTATGTTTGGCTTACATTTATTTTGATCTGATTTTACTTTATCAATTTCATCTCCTGTAATATATCTCATTTTACTGCATTTACTATATTGCTTTTTGGTTTAGGTCTTCAATCATTTCACTGAGATGAGCTAGGTCATGTTTTCTTTCTCTGTGTTTCATGTAGAATTCATTTGATAGACATGGGTCTAATTTTAGTCTTCAGCATGTAGACCACAAGTTTTTGAAGAGGTTAGTTTTCTTCCAGTGAATATATTTGGCCCCTTTTTCAAAGACAGGTGACTGAGTATGCTTGTAGTTGTGTCTGTATCTTCTAATCTGCTCTAATGGTCCTCAGGTCTGTGTTTTTTTGCCAGTACCCTGCTGATTTTTATCAGATTAACTTTCTAATATAGCCTGAACAACTACTTTAAAGAAAACAACATGTAATGTATTAACTATTGTTATTCTCCTATTATTGAGTCATAAAATTTTGTCTTACCTTTTTTCCATAAAACAAAAGAATACATTTGAATTCATGGTTAAGGTGTTTCTCAGGTTTGAAAACTAGGCTACTGTACTTCTCAAGTATTTATCTTATTTTCTACATGATTATAACTAATCATTCCTTGTATTTATATGTTGGGGTGATTTGGAGAAAAGAGGTCTACTGAGAGATGAACTAATGACACTTTACTCTTAAAATTATGTTGGCTATTCTCAGGTGCACCAAACCACTCACACATCTTGTAGGTAAGTGGATCTATACTTGAAGAGTGGAGAATTAGACAGGTGAGCAGGTAGCCAGTGAGGCCTTTGAGTGAGGAATTTGGGGGGTCCAGATGAATAGTTCAGCTCTATCTATCATACAGCTCAGAGGAAGTTCACTTTGCAGTGCAACGGGAAATTCACTTATGAGTGTATTTAGTGTTTATATTTAATGATTCATAAAATTAGTAGAACTATTTCAGATGAAATACTAAGGTAGTTTTAAATATGCATTGTTTTTTCTGAACTAAGATATTTTGATTTACTACCTAGATCCGTTCTAAAGACAGATATTTTCTTGTCACTTTAAAATAAATTTTTATATTTGTTTTTATACAGTTAGGAAAGAAACTTTAATTATGATTCTTCATTAAATACTCTCAATTGTTCTTTACTTTATAAGCAATTAGAATTTCTTTATAATAATTGATTCTTTTAGTTCAGTTTGTTTAACACATTTAAATTATTGAATATTTAATAGTGTCCTTTGTTTAAAGCCTATGCATATCCAAAGAAGTTAGCATCATTCTTATAAAGTACACATTAGCAATTTTGCATACTAGCTTTTCTTCTCCTAGCATTAATTTCATAAGCTTCAACTTAAAGTTGTAAGCATCTCACCATGTGCTCTATCTACATGTTAGGAAATCTCATTTCAGTACACAACAAAATATGGGTGGCAGTGATATAAAAAATTAAGAAATCAAGGGTATTACAATAGAAATTTCTTTTGTCTTTCTAAAAACATTTTGAGAATACCATTTTCTAGAATTTAGTAAAGAGACTATTAGTTCCCTTCATATTTCTCAAGGCAGCTTCATTTTCAAAATACATTTTCAGCTTTTATTTGTAAAGAATGTATAAGAACCCATTTCTTGAGAAGTTTTAGACACAATATTTTAATGACCCTGATCTCTGTAAGTGGGTGTTAAATTGTTCCCCTCGACATGGAGTATTTAAGCATTTATTATCAACAGACGAATGTCAATTAAAATCATTTTGATAGTCAATAACAAAGGATGAGATGATAAATAAAACTGAAAATTAGTTCATAAAAACACAAGACAACATGTATTTCCTTACTGAGTGGAGCAGAAAAACCTTTGAAAGAAGCACAGATTTTTCAATTTTTGAGGAGTAGCAACTTTGTGCTTGTGACAGAGTGCTTGTAAGGTATTCCTGCTACTTCACATGCAATACTAATTTCCTTCTCTTGATTTTTCAAAAAAACTATGTAAACATCTCGAGTCTAAATACCCAGTGATAAGCAAGCACTCCAAACTATAACTTACAGTCTTTCAAATTTAAACAAGTAGACGATTTTCACTCTTTTGGGAGATAGTTTTCACTTGCACCCTAATATTCCTGAAACATTTTTCCTTTTCCTAGAAGTGGTTCACTTGAGAAATGCTGTATACCTTGGACTGACTATACAGTTGGTGACACCTATGTCTTCCCTTTTTGTGTCAATTGTTTCCTCCTTATTTGCTTTCTAGTATTCCAGCAGCAATTCTGTTTATTGGTGAAGTAGGCTGCCAATATCGATAGAGAGTACTGCTCTGTGCATAGTGAATCTTACCTGATAGGCTGTTTTATTGTTTACCTTTACTTATAGATAAGGCTAATGTTGAGGAGTTATTTGAAGTTGTCTTATAGAACCAGAGTAACAAGAAACCAAGCTGTTTAGTGCACCTATGGTATTTGGCTATGTGCCAGAGACAAATCATTTCATCCCTGAGCAATGCAGTATGCTCAAGTTGCAGCCAAAAAGCAGATGTGTCTTCCCTAACTTCCATTATACCCCATGCAGTCCATCTAACCAGAAGCCCTCAGGTAACCAGACTAGCACAGGGATCTTCAGAGACCTCTTCTCCTCCCTTTGATTCCAGTTTTCTCCTGCCTCTGGTTTAAGTGCACAGACCTGAGGATTCTTCCTTAGTGTGGCCCTTTATGGTAACAGATATGAGAAGACTGTCCCTGACCTTGGTATTGCAGAAATAACACCATGTTTCAAGTAAATTATTCTCTCAGATCATGTAATTAATGGGAATATCAACTGTATTACTTTTATCTGTGTGTTTTGAGGGCTTTATGAGGTGACTGTAAAAAAGAATGCAGATTCCCTTTTGACATTTTTTCCTCCCTGAAGGTCTAGCTTATTCCTATGTCCTCCAAGGGAATTTTTCTTCCTATTTCCCAATGTGGCTTTCGGAATGTGAGCTACTTCAGAACTTTCTTCCATGTTACTTTTCTTTGATTTACTCATTTATTTTTAGCTTGCCATCTCCCTGAGGGAAGTTTTTACTTCCATTTTTTTTTTTTATTGGTACTGGGGATCGAACTCACAACCGCATGCTTGCAAGGCAGGAACTTATGCCACTGAGCTAAATCCTCAGCCCTCTGAGGGAAGTTTTTTTCCTTCAGTGTTAAAATGAGATTTTTGTGCTTGATATGTTAGGCTAATGAGGTGCCTTCACAGCATCATCACTATGAAGAGTTGTGTTTTAGGAAAGACTCCTAGATCATCCTGATAATTCCTAGAGTTCCTGTCTAATCCCTCTATCTTCTGAACTGTGCTGTGCTAGTAGATATGAGCCAGGTGAAGTATGTCTGGGAGATGTCATGCTAGAGGACCACTTTTAGCTTTGTTCTGTGCAATTTTCATATTTTTCAAAATACACTTCCTTAAAAAGTAATATATATTCTTACTTTTCATTTGTTCCTGAGACAAAATGCCCAACATGCAGAGGAAAATAGGTTTATGTAACTCACAGTTTTTAGAGGTTTCAATTCATAATCCGCTTGTTCCAAGGCAGGGTGGCACATGGCAGAGGGGTAACCATTCATGGCTATGGAAGACAGCAAGCAACAAGAGGGAAACAAACCTCTTTCTTTCTGTCCCTTATATTGTATGCAGGCTACCTGCCATAGGGTGAGTATAGGTCTCATAACCATAATCCCAGCATGCATCCATGAATCAGTTACAAACACTAAATTCAGCCACCTCCAAAAAAGTTTGCTCCCTCCATGACCACATGAGGTTTTGGGGTCATCCAGACATAAACACACACACACACACACACACACACACATACACACATGCACACATACACATATGAGCTATATATATATTCATAGTTATTGAAATAAAATAAAATTATATTTTATCACTATATATGTATTTATCACTTATATACAATACAGTACAAAGATGTTTGGATTACATATTTACCTAACACACATTTATGTCATATGTAAAGCTAGGAGACAGCTGGAGGACTCACCATATTTTTTGTCATTTCACCATAGTGTATTATAATTGAGTAATCACGACTACATCAAGTTTTGTCACTTTCCTTAACCATTATCCTAAATGCAGGTCACCTACAATAGATTTAAGACGTTACAGAATGACCCACTGATCTCAGGCTATCTTGCATGTTATATTAACACCTGCACAGGTCTGCCATACCTTAGTCATTTTCTTTAGAGGACCACATTTTGCTAAATTATTATAAAATAATGCACAACTTACTGTCATCTGTTAGAAGATTTAAATAGTTTTCTTGACCACATCTAGAATTATGTATTCATATTTGTCTGCTGGAAACATTAAACCATAGCTTAAATTTCAGAACATTATATACAAAGACAAATTTATATTTTTAATTTATTACATATCTCCTTCTCCTTCTCTGTCCTTTGTCTCTCTCTCTCTCTCTCTCTCTCTCTATATATATATATATATATATATATACACCTTTATATATATATAAAATTTAAATCTGTCATGTACTTATAAAGGCCTATGGCCAGCCTGCTACCTTTTGTTCATTAGTTATTTCCTCAAGTATATAATTTTCCCTTTGATGACTTTCTATAATTTTTTATTTTAAAGAGAATAAAACAAAAGAGGACAAATCTAAGCAGATCAGAACAGAACAATGTAAGCAACACAGCACTTCACAACAAGACAATTGGATATTAACAGTAGCTATCATAATGTCTCTTTCTTTTAAATAGTTCAGCTTAGCTTTACACACAATAATGTCAAACATAACAAAGTAGAATAAAACAACTCAAGGGAATGGAAGTATTCCAAGGCATTCTGAACCAAATAACCTAAGATAAACAATGGCTGCTACATTATCTCAACCTTTGATGACTTTCCAAGAAATGGCCTTTACAGGGTTTACAGAGTTCTCAAGTGTGTTCAGAGCTATTCTTTTGTGCAAACCAAAAAGCAGTCTGAACATTCTCTCAGTGCCAGCAGTCTCCAAAAGCATCCCTAGAACAAAGAGCCAGTCAGACTATTTTGTTTCTCAGGAGTGTCTTTTTTTGTCATTTAACCTTTGGACTGTGTTATCACCTCTGCACTTGGAGTTCTCTGGAAATGTAACCAGATTCATCATTGTGTCCAGGTGCTGGGGTGGGCAATGGCTATGCCACAATCAGTCTTTGGTACTAATCAGTACTGAAAAACAAATGATCAAGTGTTTAACCTCCATATTTTGGATGAGTTAATGTTTGTTTAGTGGTGGAGCAAATGCTTTGATTTTTGATTGAATCAGCATATGCTTTTTCTTTTAAATAGATTTACATTGGTATTATGTGGCTGATAAATATATAGCAGATAATTAAACAGTTTAATTATAAGGGAAGAGAGTGCTTCTAATCATACATAAAGAACTGGAACTCTTACTTAATTTCATCCTCAAAAGAATGTAATGCTTACTGCTTTCCCAGGAATTGCCTTGGATGCCAATGCATTCTGCTTTTCAAATCTGCAGGAAACATTTGGGAGATTCTTGTGTTTCTAGTTTTACACGTGCTATACATATTGCATATACATATACATATTAATACTTATCACTGTTTATGTTTTCATATACTTTGTAAAGTTTGTTTCCTTTCAGTTATATCTCACAAGCAGTATTAGAATAATGGTAAAAAGAGGACTTGAAGCCTAAGCAAGATATTAATACATTATTAAATAGCATTTTTTGTAATGCTTGCAGAGAAAAGAAAATGTAATTAATGTTGTATGGGATAATTCTTATGATATATTTTCAGTAGGGCTGAAAAAATGTTCACAGATTGCATAAAATTAAAATGATTATTCTCTTTAAAAATTACAGTTTTTATTTTCTGTCTTTATTTAATAATATCAGTACATAACCACTGTGGATAAAAAGATACATTGTTTGTTCTATTTACTAATTTATACACTCAAAAATGTTTACTTTTAAGTTCAAAGTGGATGTAGGTAATTACAGGCAAAATAGGACTTCAGTTCAGATCTTTGACTCTGTATGTTTAGCTTGGAAGCTTGATGATAATTGCAACCATTCTTGTATCATTTTATTTTCATTTTTGGTTTGAGATAGAGTCTTTCAATATAGCTCAGACTGGTCTAAAACTTAGTGTGTAGCTGGAATGGTTGGTCTGGAATTCACAGAAATCCTCCTGCCTCAGCCTTGCAAGTGCTGGGTTTGCAGTCATGCACCACCATGCTTGGCCTCTTGTATTATTTTAAATATTAGTCTGATTTCATTATGAAATTTTGGTGTTACTTTCATTTGGGAAAATCAAATTAAATCATTTAATTATTATTATTATAGTGAAAAGTTAAGAACAGCAGAAAATAAACACCTACCAAATTCAAATTTCCTTCAAAAACACTTTTACTGCAATTAAGTGTCTGTATGATGTGAGTCTAAGAATATTGTTCCTAAACATGGGTCGGTCATGTGGATAGTATTTCTGTAGATGGTATTAGAAGCCATGTGATATTAAAACCTCTTGCTCTAAATTCTGAATAATTACCAACTTTCATCCAAATAGCTTTGGAGTTTGTATAAGTGCGTTTCCAGAGCCCAAATATGAAGAATTATGTAAAATGAGGATATGAACCAATCCAGAAGGTGTACTGCCCCAGTAAACATTTGGAGATGACTGAGGTAACTATAATTATTTTGTCTGTCAGGACAGAATATAGACTAATTTTTGGTAAATCTGGTATTCAGGAGAATTGAATTGAAGCACCACATTGAAGCACCACATTGTGTAGACCTTTAAGGAGAGAGCTGAGTGGTATGACAAGTGATAAGGGTGACAATGAAGCTAATTCTTAGGCTTAAATATAATGATAATGCAAATTGTTCTTCAATTAAATTTTTATTTCAAATTTGAAAAATGTAGTATTTCAATTATTTAATGTCAATGCACCAAAGAAAGGAAGATGCACATGAAAATTTATCTCAATAATCTCTTGGATATTATTCATATATGTACGAGTGACTACTGTGAAATTACACAGCATTTCACAAAGTAGTATCAGACATCAATGAAAAAAGTAGAATTTCAGAACTTCCAATATTGAACAATCCTATATGTATGTAATAGATTATAATACACATGGAAGAAATAAAAATGAACTTCAGAAAAATGAAAATTGAAAGGCAAATTTGAAAACACATACTTTAATACCATTGGATATTTTCTAGTTCTACTGTGATATAATTGACTTGTAATGTTAATGTCAGTAAAAATGCTTGATCAAAATTTCTTTAGAACCTATGAGATGATCTTGAAAAGTAAAAAAAAGCAGGCCAGTTGTCTTACATAGGCATCAGTTTCCCATGTCTTTTCTCTCTTGGATTTTTTTTCTCTCTCACATGTATGCTTGCAATCTGTAACAGAAATTATGTCATTCTGATTGCAGCAAAGAACAAAATAGGCCTTTAAAGGCCAAAATGCCTTGGAGAGAACCTCAGAGAAGAGACAAAGAGTGCCTTGCAGCATAATAACAAGCTCTTAAAATCACTGGAGTGTGTCTTATCCATCTTATTCTTAGATCTGGTACTATGTGACATCTTCAAATTAAAAATGAACATTAAAATAATATTTTTAATTCATTCTGGACATTAAAGAAGCCATGAAAGTGTACAAAAACATGCAAGAGGACATCTAGACATAACTTACCAAGTGTTAAGAATGATGAGTGTGTTCAAAGTGAGTGGACCACTGCAATGATAAATGGTAATGCGTCTTGTTCTTTAATAAATTAAAACATTTTTAACATCCTCCATATTTTAATCATTTGTCATACATCTGATTCATAAGATAAAACTAAATTCACTCAAAAGAAATTATCAGTAGAGAGACAGCCTTTATAAAAACTATTCAACCCGGTGGCATGAGCTGAAGGCCTGCACAGCAACCCCAATCCAGCTGTGCAACCTTGACACCTCACTCAGAACCTGGTAGGGTCCCACACAGCATCTCAAATCAGCTATGGACCTTTGGGTGGTTTTCTTGGGGCCTGGTTAGGACTTACCTAGTGACCCCAAGTGGCTGGGGAATCACCTGCACTCAATGGTGCAAGAAGAAGGCCTGCACAATGAACCCATTCAGCTGATCAAGCTCAGCACTTCATTTGAAATCTGGTAGGACCCCACCCAGCAACATCAAGCAGCTGTGGATCTTTGATGTGCCTTGTGGCACGAGCTGATGACCTGTATAGCATACTCCATCTAGCTGTTCAGTCTTAGTACACAACTTGGAACGTGGTAGAGTTCTGCCCAGCAACCTCAAGCAGCCATGGAGCTGCACATTACCATATGGGGTATGCCGAAGGCTCACCCACCATACTCCCCACATTTGAGTAACCTTCCAGTGCCACTAGGGACATGATAAGGCCTGACTAACAACTTTCACTCAACTCAGGAAACTTCCTGCACCCCAGGAAGGAGCTGAGATCTTGCATTCACCTCCTCCAGGGGAATACAGGAAAATGACAAAATGAAAGACCAAAATGCAATCTAAAACCTCCAGCCCATCCCAAACAAGCCTAGGAGACATGGACATAGAAGACAATGTAAGCCATATACCTGAAATGTTAGCAACTGAAGTAAAGAAACAGTGCCATGAAGCTGTAAAGGAACTCAGATCAGGAATAATCTCCCTGGTAAAAGAAGAAATGATAAACATAACAAAAGAAATTCTGCCCTTAATGGTGCAGCAGCTAAATAAGACATAGCAAAAAACATTGAGGGACACTGAAAAAAAGACGGGAACCTTGAATGAACAATATAAGACAGAAAGAGAATGTATGAAATAGATTAAAAGAGATATCCAAGAAATCAAAAATTCCATCAAAAGCTGGCAAAACTGTCTTGGTGAAAGTGAAGATGGACTTTGAGATCTCAAGGACAAGATTGCAGCTAGGGAACAGGAAAGGAAAGATCTTTTAAAAATAACAAGGAATCAAGATATAGCATTTCAACAGATGTTAAGATGATGCAAAGGAAAATAATATAAGATTGATAGGTATAAATGAAAAAGAAGGTGACAACCCAAATGATATCAAAAGACTATTTTCAGAAGAAATAGCTCAAAATTTCCCAAATATGGGAATGGAAACTGGCATACAGATAAATGAAGCATATAGAACTCCAGTTAGTCACAACTCAAATAAATCTACACCCAGATATAATAATAATCAACATCCCAGAAATTCAACACAAGAACTGAACATTAAAAGTTGTTAGAGGAA
>PVLA01010710.1:0-60626 GCA_004027455.1 Hydrochoerus hydrochaeris
CCTGCCTTTGAAGTTTTATACTGTCTACAATGTTTTATTTTTACTAATATTGTTATGTACTGTTATATTCAAATTAAACTGCTATATTAAATTATCCCTGATGATATAGGCAATTCTATTGAAGATGAAAAGAAAAAACAGAGTAATCATTGTAGATCACCTTGTACTGTGGATTTATATGACATTTTGATTTCATGTTTCGCTAGAAATTTGTTTTGTTTTGTCTTCCTAAGTTTTGTTTTTCCCTCTAATACAGAAAGGATAGAAATACACGTAGAGATTCATGCATGCATAGCTGTTTACACTCTCACTGTTTGAATATCTAGTTTGTATGCTTTAATTTTGTAACGTGAAAAACTATTTCCAAGAGGACAATATGTAATTTATCAGCTAGTGATTTCTTATTTTTATCTTTTTTCTTTGAAATTCTGTATTATCTCTACCTTTACATGCTTTTGTTTCTCTTTAAATAAAAAAAATTTAAAAAGAGATATTGTGCTGTTTTTGAAAAATGCAGTACAGTACAGCTATGAAGAAAGATATATTCCAGTCATTTTGGAAAATGGGTGGACAAGGAGACCATAATATTGAGTGAGATTCATGAGACTCACAACACAAACTTATATATTGCCTGGTTTCTGCTGCATGAAAAACCAAAAATATTAATAATTTAAAGAATAAATAAAAGGTAAGAAACTATAGGAAAGGGAAGGCAGACTTTGAGGATACGGAAAATTAATTCTGGGATGGGGAATGATGGCAGAAGATGTATTAATGATGAAGAAGTGGTGTGCATGTCTATGAATTCCCCAAGATGACTGTTGTTAGTATGTACCACTAACATATACTAAGTAGAGCAGAAACTGGAAGAGGGATTGGAGAACACAGCTTCAGATGACTCTTCCTGTGCTTCTAGATCATGCTCCAGAGGCCAGAGTGAGAAGCAGTGCTCCTTCAGGGCTCTCTTAAAAACACACACTCTGCTTTAGATACATTAGTAGTATGTATTCTTTCAGTGAATCCCTATACTCACTTTATTTCAAAGCAGAGTGTAGCCTTCTCTGCAAAACAGCAGACAGTCTTTCCAAAGCATTTTATACTGCAGTCAATTACAATGTAAAGAGTAATTTAAACTATTTTCTTTTTGCTCCTTGCTTTATAGTTCAATCTCATGGTTCCTTCCATTTGGTAAATATTACCAGAAATAATTATAAAATCCAGTGTCATTCTATGCTGTGTATATCTAGTTGTCTTGACCATCAGAATATTAATATGTATTCTTTCTAAATCTTACTATACATAGAGCATAACATGATGAAATGGTAAAGTAGAAAACATGCCGGGTTTAAGGTTAAGTAGCAATAAATATTGAGGAGAAAGATAATTTTTATTCAAAATATTTTGGGGATTGGCCAAAATATGTCATGTTTTCTTTCACCTTCAAAAAGTATTAATAATTGCATAAATTATTATTATATTGTTTCATCATTATATATATATATATGTATGTATATCTTATATCACATAGTTAATGTCTTAATTTTCATGTTCTGGAAAATAGTATTCATCTTTCCAATCTAAATCTCAACTGTTGATCAATTACAAATTATATTCTTTAAGCTAGTAATTAAGAAACATGAAAAGTAATAGTTCTATGAAATGCAGCATTCTAGAAAAACTTGTCAGTTGGAGATTGAAAATCTGGATTCATTTAGAAAACCTGGCAAGATGATTATTATCTACTAACATTTTCTTTCACTGTTAATCAAACAAAATGTCACCTGAAATTTTGGTACCTATGATTCTTTTTATGTTTGTTTGTTTTGGTACCAGGGATTGGACTCACGACCTTGCACTTGCCAGGCAGGGGTTTATGCCACTGAGCTAAAACCCAAGCCCCTCCCATGACTCTTTGAAAGGACATATCTTTTCAGATATATTACGTTGATAGCACCTGGGAAGTTTTCTACACTCTGCTGTTTATAGAAGTTGGATAGATCTAAGCACTGTTCTCTGCCTACACAAGAGGTTGATTTTGTTGTATCAGGTTCTTGTTGATTTCAAAATATAGCTTCTATCTTGATGCTAATGTTTCACTCAATATAATTCCTTGATAAACAGTAATCTTTTAAAACACTGCATTATTTTTTGCATACTTTTCTTTCAAGGTGTAGAAATGATATAAGTGCAAATCATATATAATAGAAATTTTATAGATTAAGTTCTAATGATTCTAAGCTCAGAAAGCAAGAATAATACATCGCTTAAACACACAGATGATTCTAAATTAACCCCCATCTGTCCATTCTCTTTGGAAAGCAACTTCTCTATTAGATAACCCACCAAAACTCTGCATTCTGGGGGTAATTTTCAACACACAATGACACAAAATGTTAGCATCTTAAAAATATTATTCCTGAAAGTTTTCTTTATTCTTCTACAGAGAAACATCTTGTATGTGTATAAAAAATTATCCTTGGGCTTGTGTACTTAGCCTACCAGAACAGCAACTGTCTTCATACCAGTTAACCAGACAGAAATAAGGATATGCAGGGGCTCAGTTCACACACTTGTAAGAAGAATGTTGCCTCTGGGTGGTTGAGAAGGTGACAGAAATCAGGAAAAACATTTCAGTATTTTGAAAATCGAAAGTCATTGGTGAAACAGGAATTGGCTCATCAAGGAACAAATTTGCTCCCCACTCAGTACTCAAAGTTGCACTTCCTTTGCTAGGGATCAAGCTTTTTTTTAGTTCCTGATATATAGTTTTGATATATATGAAAATACAAAGTAGAGAGGACAGCGTTGTATCTGGAAAACCAGACATTCATGAACTTCCAAGAATTTCCAGAATTATGTATGATAAATGGCCTAAAGGTTAATATATATAGCAAGCAAACATCAAATCTCATAACTTTTTTCCAAAGTCATTTCATCTGTTTCACTAATTAATATTAGCAAAAAGTTATTTCAGGAAGGCATATGTTTGGAATAGTTTCAGTTCACCAAGTACTTATTGAGTACCTTTATACAATAGATTTAGTACATATTGCTTAAGCTGACCTCTTTTAATTTACATTAGTATTTCATGAGGGAAGTTAAAAATAATATTTCATAGAAGAGCAATCTAAATTCGTAGAAGTTAGTCAGCTATCCCCAAATGAATGTTTTTTTAAGTTCAATACTGAGGTCTGTAATAGTGACTGTCATGTTCTGTTTTTCTTCTCTTTAGATATATTTTCTTTTTTTATTTAACAAAAAAGCAAAATGGAAAAAAGGTAAAACTGAAAGAATAGTAAGACTCCAAAATGTTTAATAAATATATAATAATAAAAGGGAAAGAAAGATCAACTTGTAGGTACACACATATAATTGTATGTACATCTAAGTGAGAAAGATAGATAACCATACAGCTATGTTTTTGTTACTTCATCAAACAGAATAGTTTGTGCTGTCATTGCTTGATTTTCTGTTCATGTTTTCTGTTTGATTTTATAACTGTAACAACTACTTCTAATGTAACAGTATGTAATATATCAACTAAGGATGTATTCTTAACATTACTTTTTGAAGTTCTGTATCATTTCTTTCCACAGATTTTCTTTATACCAATCTACATTGAAAAAACAGGCAGTTTTGAAAATGGTTTTTCTAAAGCTATTTTTGAAGGCTAAGTAAGTCTATCTCAGGTTCAGAAACATAGAATTAATAATAAAGTAGAAACAGGAGGTTGATACTCAGGTAGGAATAGGATGCACAAGTGAAAAGTTGACTGAACACCATCATTTATAACTGATATTTTAAATCACAGTATTGGTAGAGTTCATTAAAAGGAAACTGAGGTTGGAGAAGTGAGCTCACAGCAAAGTATATGAAAATGTTGTCATTTAAAAGTTGTCCTGCCCTGAAGTGGCTCAAGTAACATGCACAAGAAATCATGATTAAATCCTTATAAACTTTGAAACAGTGAAGCTGAAGAACTAGAAGCTTTGAAGGAGTTCAGGAAAGAAACACTTGAGCACTCATATCTGAAACACAGGATGCAAATCCTGAAGTCATTAATTACTATTTGACTTTAAAATGGGAAAACTTTACATGATGAGTAGAAGCCAGGTAAAAATTCCTTTAATTCTTCAAACTCTTAGCAAGTTTTGTAAGATATAAATTCCTATTGAGTCTTTCCACCACCAAGTGTACCATGACATATCTGTAAAAAACATTATTTATACTATTCAATCAACAACCATTGAATAAAGGCTAAATAAAAGAAATAAAACCAAATTGAAAAAAAATTTTATTAACATGATAAAACTTTAAAAAAAAGCTGCTGAAATAATAATGGTATCCAAACCCTTTGCTGAAACATCCTGTCTTTCACAATGATGGCTGAAGATGGGCTGTTAGAACTGTCTCATGGGTCCCTGACATTTGACGCATAACACAAATCCAGTTTCTCTCAGAGTAACTGAATCCTGATTTTCCTCTAGGAAAACACAACCTGTGGATATTTAACATATAAGGTTTGAGAGTATCATGTCCCAAGGATGGCTCTCAGTTAGTGAATGGGAAAACATTTCCTTAAAACTAATGAACAGGTGTATAATCTAGTAACAAATGAGAGGCAAACACAAAATTTTTGTGGTTTATGTGGCAATTAATGTAAAAAGTCATTCATTTTCATCCATAATAGACATTCTGAGGAGAGACACAATAGCTTCTGCCTGTGATATCACCATAAATTGAGACAGTCTGATAAAGTTGGAGACAAGACAAAAGGAAGCAGAGACAACACACAGGTATGAAAAAACATTTCTTTTTTATTTTAAACAGAATAAAACAAAAAAGGACAGGTCTAAGCATATCAGAACAGAACAATGTAAGCAACACAGTACTTCACAACAAGACAATTGGGAATTAACAGTAGCTATCATAATGTCTCTTTCTTTAAAATAATTGTGCTTAGCTTTACACACAACAGTGTCAAACATAACAAAGTAGAACCAACAACTCAAGAGAATGGAAGTATTCCAAGACATTCTGAACCAAATAACCAAAGATGAACAATGGCTGCTATATTATCTCATTTTCCATAAAAATTTTGTTTTTACTATCATACATATTTTTTTATTTTAAAGAGAATAAAACAAAAGAGGACAGATCTAAGCAGATCAGAACAGAACAATGTAAGCAACACAGAACTTCACAACAAGCCAATTGGATATTAACAGTAGCTATCATAATCTCTCTCTCTTTGAAACAGTTGAACTTAGCTTTACACACACTAATGTCAAATATAACAAAGTAGAATAAACAACTCAAGAGAATGGAAGTATTCCAAGACATTCTGAAACATAAAACCAAAGATGAATAATGCTGCTATATTAGGTCATTTTCCATAAAAATTTTGTTTTTACTATCATACATGTTAAAATCCAATAAGACACAATGTGATAGAACCAACGGTAATAGAAAAACAAAAGCATGGTAGGACTTCAGAGCAAGATGATATTAAATCAACACTGGCTACCATACAGTCTTGTCTTCAAAGTAACTATTCATATGATCACATATATTAAGATCAAACAAAACAGAATAAAACCATTTGAACCAAAGAATGAAGACATAAGACATCAAAGCAGTATAATGGTGAACCATGATTTCCATAAAATCCTCTGTACTCTTACCATTTCTTACACTAGGGAGACTATACGGTATTTATACATGTGTGTTTGATGTATTTCACTTATGAGTATGGATTCAAGATGCTTTGATTTATTTATAAATATCTCAATGTGATCATTCTTTATAGCTGGGTAGTACTGCATTGTATAAAAGTACCACAATGTTTTTATCCATTCCTCAGTTGATGGGCACTTAGGTTGTTTCCAAGATCTGGCTATTACAAATTGTGCCACTATAAACATGGGTGCACATATATCACAGTGGTAAGAGGTTTTCAGATCTGGGAATATGCCTAAGAGTGGAATAGCTGTGTCAAATGGGACTCCATCCCCAGATTTTTGAGGAATCTTCAGATTGACCTCCACAGTGGTTGCACCAGTCTACATTCCCACCAAGAGTGCAGAAGCATTCCTTTTTCCCCACAGCCTCTCCAGCATTGTTGTTGGTAATTTTGTTGATCCTGGCCATTCTTTCTGGAGTGAGATGGTATATCAGTGTGGTTTTAATTTGCATTTCTCTAATGACCAATTGTGAACATTTTTTCATGTATTTATTTGCCATTCTTATTTCTTCATATGAAAATTGTGTGTTCATCTCAGATGCCCATTTTTGGATTGGATCTTTGAATTTTGGGTGTCTGATTTTTTTTTTAATTCTTTACAAGCTCTAGACAGAAATCCTTTGTCTGAGGGACAGTTCCTTAAGATTTTTTCCCAGTTTGTAGGTTTTCTTTTCACTCTACTGGAGATTTCTTTGGATGTGTAGAAACTCTTTAGTAAGTTATTGATTCTGGGAAGTATTTCCCATGCAGTTTGTTTCTTGTTCCTGAATTCTCTACCTACAACTATGTCTTCAAGATTTTTACATACTTTGTCTTGCAACAGATTTAGCATTTCTGTTTTAATATTTAGATCTTGATCCATTTGGATTTTAGTTTAGTACATGGTGATAGGCATGGGTTTAATTTTAGTTTTTTGCATATGCATAGCCAATTTTTCCAGCACCATTTATTAAAGAGACTGTCGTTCTTCCAGTGAAAATGCTTGGCCTCTTTATCAAAGATAAGGGGGTTGAGTGTATTTGTAGATGTATCTTCTAATCTATTCCATTGATCTTCAGGTCTGATTTTATTCCAATACCATGTTGATTTTATTACAGTAGCTTTGTAGTATAACTTCAAGTCAGGGATTGTGATGCCACCTGCCTTGGCTTTGCTGCTTAGAATTGTCTTTGCTATTCTAGGTCTCTTCTGGTTCCAGATGAATTTTAGGAGTGTTTTCTCTAGATCTGTGAGGTATGCTAGTGGTATTTTCATTGGGATTGCATTGACTGTGTATACCAATTTTTGGAGAATGGCCATTTTTACAATATTCATTCTTCCTATCTATGAACAAGGGATGTCTTTCCATTTTCTGAGGTCCTCGTGGTTTTTTTTTCAGTCTATTATAATTTTCCCTTTACAACTCTTGCATCTTTTGTTAGGTTAATTCCTAGGTATTTCATTTTTTTGGAAGTTAGTGTGAAGGGTGTGTCTTCTCTTATGTCTCTCTCGGTGATTTTGATTTTTGAGTATTGACTTTGTATCCAGCTGTTTTTTTCTGAATTTCTTTATTATGGATAGGAGACTTTCAATGGAGGTTTGGGGGTCTTCTATGTAGAGTATCATGTCATCTGCAAATAATGATAGTTTAACTTCTTCTTTTCCTATCTTTACTCCTTTTATTTCCCTGTCTTATCTAATTGCTCATGCTAGTATTTCCAGTACTATATTGAATAGAAATGGTGATAATGGACATCCTCATCTTGTGCCTGATTTCAAGTAAAGGCTTTTTTTTTGGCCATTTCATATGACACTGGATGTTGGTTTGTCATAGATGGCCTTTATCCTATTGAGGTAAAAACCATCTATTCCAATTCTTTGTAAGATTCTTATCATGAATGGGTGTTGGATCTTATCAAAAGCTTTTTCTGCATCTATAGAAATGATCAGGTGATTCTTGCTTTTGGCTCTATTGATAAGGTGGATTACATTTATTGATTTATGTATGTTGAACCATCCCTGCATGTCTGGGATGAATCCCACTTTGTCATGGTGTATAATCTACTTGATGATTTGCTGTATCCTATTTGCCAATATTTTATTGAGAATTTTTGCATCTATGTTCATTAGGTATATTGGCCTATAGTTCTCTTTTTTAGTTGGGTCTTTCTAAGGTTTTGTTACTAGAGTGACATTTGCTTCCAGGAATGACTTAGGGAGAATTGCTTCCCTTTTAGTTTCATTGAGGAGTGTTGGCACTAAGTCTTCTTTGTATTTCTTGTAGAATTCTGCAATGAATCCATCTGGCCCTGGCCCTTCTTTGTTGGTGGAGACTTGATTACATTTTCAATTTCATTAATAAAAATTGGGTTATGCAGCAGTTTTATATCTTCTTGATCCAACTTTGGTGGTTCGTATGTTTCTAGGAATCTGTCCATTTCTTCTGTGTTATTGAACCTCTGAGAGTAGAGGTTTTTGAAATAGTAGTTGATGATCTTCTGCATTTCCACAGGGTCAGTAGTGATTTCTCCTTTTTCATTCTGTATTGCATGATTTTGAGTCTTTATTTCCTTTTTTAAATTAGGTTGGCCTGGGGCTTATCAGTTTTATTTATTCTTTCAAAGAACCAACTCTTTGATTCATTGATTCTTTGAGTTGTTTTCTTAGTCTCTATTGCATTAATTTCTGCTCTGATCTTTATAATTTCCTCCCTTCTTTAGGCTTTGGGCTTGACTTGCTCTTCTTTTTCTAGATGATTCAGGTGTAATATCAGGTTGCTTATTTTTGTTCATTCTGTTTTCCTAATGTGGGAACACAGTGCAATAAATTTTCCATCTACCAAATCCATTTGTTCACAAGTGTGCTTCATTTCTGTTATTTCTTTGCTGATTTTCTGTCTAGTTGATCTATGCCTTTGTGTCAATCATGTGTTAAATTTCCCTGTTATAATTGTGTTATTACCTATTTGATTTTTCATTTCTGTTAATACTTGCTTTGTGTAGTTGGGTGCTCTGGAATTTGGTGCATATATATTTAAGATTGTTATCTCCTCCTCTTGCTGCTTTCCCTAAGTAGTAGGTAGTGACCTTCTTTGTCTGTTTGGACCATTCTTGGTTTGAGGTTCACATGGTCTGCAAACAGAATAGCTACCCACGCTTTTTTGGGGGGTTGTCTGTTGCATGGAGTACTGTTTTCCATCCTGTGACTTTCAGTCTATGAGTTTCCTTTTGGGTTAGATGGGTTTCTTATAGACAGCATATGGTTGGAAGTTGTTTCTTGATACATTCTGCCAGTGTGTTTCTTTTAATTGGTTAATTGAGGCCATTTACATTAATGGTTATAACTGTCATATATTGGTTTATTGCTTACATGTTATCTTTCTGATGTTGTATCTTAGCTTTCCATTCTCTTCAACTGTCTGTCTTTTTCCTATGTGTATCTAGAATGTCTTTCAGTATTCTTTGTAGGTTTGGTTTGGTGATCATGAAGTTCTTCAGCT
The DNA here is from genome assembly GCA_004027455.1 of Hydrochoerus hydrochaeris. Classification (NCBI taxonomy): domain Eukaryota; kingdom Metazoa; phylum Chordata; class Mammalia; order Rodentia; family Hydrochaeridae; genus Hydrochoerus; species Hydrochoerus hydrochaeris. Next base: position 9,222 of record PVLA01010710.1, read on the forward strand.
GTTCCTTGTCATGGAAGTATCTTATTTCTCCACCCATTTTGACCAACAGTTTTGCAGGGTACATCAATCTGGGTTGGAAGTCGTTTTCTTTAAGGATCTGAAAAACTTCACTGCATGCTCTTCTTGACTTCATTGTTTGTGTTGAGGAGTCTGCCATGATTATGATAGGCTTTCCTTTATAGGTGACCTGTCTCTTCTCTCTAACAGCTTTTAATATTCTGTTCTTATGTTGGATTTCTGGGATGTTGATAATTATATGTCTGGGTGTAGTTTTGTTTTGGTTATGGCTATTTGGAGTCCTATATGTCTCACTAATCTACATGTCAGTTTCCATATTCATGTTTGGGAAGTTTTCATCTACTACTTCTGTAAATAGCCTCTTGATATATTTTGTGTTTTCCCCTTCTTTTTCATTTATCCCTATTAATCTTATATTGTTTTTCTTTGCATCATCTTGCAGCTGTTGAATTGTTACTTCCGGATTTCTTGTTATTGTTATAATATCTTTCCTTTCCTGTTCATTAGCTGCAATCTTATGTTCGAGGTCTGAGAGTCTATCTTCACTTTTGTTGAGATGGTTTTTGCAACTTTCATTAGAGATTTTGATTTCCTGTGTATCTCTTTGAATCTGCATAATGCATTCTGTTTCTCTCTTAAACTGTTCATTCAGGGATTCTATCATTTTGCTTTGTTCCACTAACTGTTTAGCTGTGTCTTTGTTGGATGCATTCAGTATTTCTTTCACTACTTTTATCATTTCTTCTTTTACCTGGGAGAATATTTCTGATTTGAGTTCCCTCATAGCTGCCAGTACTTGCTTCTTTATTTCAGTTGATATCATTTCATACATTTCAGGTGTATGTGTAGTATTTTCTTCTATGTTCATGGCTCCTATTTCTTGGGATGGGCTGGGGGTTTGAGATTACTTTTTGGTCTTTTGTTTTGTCATTTTCCTGTATTTATGTGCTTCCAGCAATTTTCTGAAGCTTTCCCTCATGGCACCACCCTGGCTTGTTTCCCCCTTCAGTGGGCCTGGCTCCCCTGGTTGAATGAAGTTTGCTCGGTGCAGTCCACTCAAGCCCACAGAACCTCTGTAGCCTAGTCCAATGACCCAAGGGGGCTGGGCAGGCACCCAGCTGCCGGGATTGATGGTCCCAAACCCTTCCAGGTCTGCTTTTGCTTTCTGGAACTCACCTTGCGGCACGTGATGCTGGCTTTGATCCCTGTTTGGTGGGTCTTGCTCCCCTAGTTGAATGAAGGTCGCTAGGCACAGGAAAAAGCACTTCTAACTACAAAACCTCCAGTGCAGATTCACCTTTCCCAAACTATTTTGTTTTTATTTTGTTATTTTATTTTTATACTAAAATAATTTTTTGAAACTCAAAGCCAATCCTAAAAACTAACATGCTGTGAACCATTATTTCCTATCTTGTCCCTTTCCTTACCTGCAGTATAAAATAATGATTTTTATGTACAATTATCTTACTTCTTAAAAATAAGCTACCCATACTACAAATGGGGGTTTTTAATATTAGTTGATTTTGAATGTTGAGTGAGTTACTATATGTAGACTTATAGGAATTCACTTTTACATTTGTCAATAACTAAATTTTGTATCAGTTGTTGGATGTAGTTGTATAATCATCTTCACTACTATAGCATTTCATTGTGTGAATGCCTTGGAACGTATTTACCCATTTTTCTGTGAATCAATATTGATTAGCAAAAGAAAGAATTCATAACATTGTAAAAATATCTTCTAGGAATGCAATTAGTAGGTTGAAAGTGTGATGATATTCAGTTTTACAGCATAATTTCATACATTTCCAGGAGGGCTGTAAGTCATAAAATCCATCCATATCACTCCAAAGAGTGCTGTGGACTTTTGAAACAATTTAGTAATTTCCACACTATGAAAAAAATATTGATTTGAAGAATGTTCTGCTTTGCTTTTGTTTTAACTGGGTGCATGAATAAATTTTGTCTTGCCTATAAAATATTTTCCTATAAAATTTCCTTGAGGTGTCAAGCTCAAGGGCTGCTAATCTAATATTTACATTCATACTATTTGGTAGTTCCAAGCCCATCATAATTAATAGGGTGATAGATAGAGAGCTGTAGACATATACCAAGAGGCTCTCAAAAGTTTAGTTTCTTGAGTTCATACATCACCCTATGATCATGGCAAAGACTCATTATTCTGGCTCTTGACTTAGCCTGAAGAAGTGAGGCCCAAAACACATATCCCCAGGAGGCTGTGCCTAGCTGTAGTCAACATGTCCTTCTGAGACAGTCTCTTGGTCCCAAGGCCAATGCAATTCTTTAATTATTCTGAATGTTTTTTGCCAAAACCATTTGCACAGTAACAGACAGTTGCTTTTCAAATCCTCCGTGAAAGCTTCTAGCAGCCAACGTTTTCTTGGCACATATCTTCAGAACTAAATCTTGAGCTATGGAAAATGGCTCCCAGAATTATGGCCAATTCACTCAATGTATTAAAAGATTCTCTGAAGTCATTAGATCACCTCACCTGGTATTTCTCTCCAAAGTGTTACCTGACCAGGACCTCTCATTAAGACCTCTCTTCTTTTTGTGTCTGTGAGTCCATGTGAACATTTCCTTTGCAACAGCATCTTCATGAGATGACTGTGTTCCCTTTCCTCTTACTCATATCATGGACAGAGCACCAAGATTTGTGTGTTCCTTGGAATTTTCTGGTTTTGATAAACTGGGTCCTTGCAAGTTCCTTTGTAAGATGTAGACAGTTGTTTTTCAAATGCATTTGTTGAAGGCTTTTAAAAAATAGATTTTGAAGAACAGCTTCAGCTTTGATATCCAGCCAATTTGCTAGCTGGAACCACTGCATTTGATGGCTGAAAAGCTCAGCGCTGATGCTGTCATTTCTGTTACCTTTACCTGATGGCAACACAACTGCATAGGTTACCATCATAGTCAACTTGAATAATGTCTCTATTACATCTGCCATATAAAGTAGAGTCATTTTCACTGCATGGATAGTCACTCTCATATCTGAGTGAATACTCCATGCCACTGAGAAAGCACCTATCATCCTTGCACTTGGGAGGCTGATGTAAAAACAATTCTGAATTAAAGTCCAAGTAATATGTAAGCAATTTGGTGAGACTCTTTCCCAAAAAATTGAAAGGGCTGAGGATGTATTTGAACAGTAGAGCATTACAAAAAAACAAAAAAGAAAGAGAGAGAGGGAGAGAGAGAAAGAGAGAGAGAAAAGAAAGATCAAATTAAATCAAACATAAGTGACCATTCCAGATGTAATTTAGAGATAGATCCTCATTAATTGCTTTACTTCTATGACCTTGAAGCTATCAAATGTTAACTGGAGGGACATCCTTATAATATGAGCAGTTAGAATGTTAACCTCACTTCTGACATGTGAACTCAGGCAGGAGAGTCACAGCTGCAAATGACAGAAAATTCCTTCTGTACCAAGCAGGATGGAATCCAAAAAGCAAAGTGAAATTGATTAGACTTTTCCTTTTTTCTTTTTTTTTTTTGACCTATTCTTTGTTGATCTGGTGGGTCCTGTCTTAAACTAGTTAATAATGTTATCAGTTGAGGCTAGGATGGCTCTGCAGTAGTTGTGTAGTAGGACATGAGGTAATGTTATAAGCCAGTGGAGATAATGGAACACAGAGCAGATGAAATCTTCAGGAGCAGTGGTCTAGTATAAGGAAGTTAAATCACCAGGAAGGTGCCACTGAATGGAACCATGGGACTATGTATGGTCTTTATCTCTGTTTACCCTCTGTCTCTTACCCTCCCAGATGACACAGATCATGGCATGACCTGGGATAACAATTTACATTTTCAGCTGAAACTTCCACCATTATGTATTCTGCTCCTTCTGTCTCAAAACTACAGGACCAAATAATTATGGAATGAAACCTCCAAACTATGAGCAAAAATAAATCTTTTCTCTTTACAAATTGATTATCTCAGGTGTTTTGTCAAAGCAACAGTGTGTTTGTACAAATGAAAATACCCCTGCACACACATTCACATACATACAATTCTTTAAGATATAGGAAATTCCTATTATACCATTGGAAAGGGTCTGAATGATCCCTTTCAATGAGATATTGGAGTAAGCTGTGGTGGTGCACATACCTATAAACCCTGTACTCGGGAGGCTGAGCTGGAGAATCACTCCAATTTCGAAGACAGCCTGAGCAATAAGATGAGTTCAAGACCAGGCAGAACTGCACAATGAAACTCTGTCTCAAAAAAAACAACTAAACAAAAACCCCATACAAAAAATAAGCAGAAAACCTAAAATATAAAGATGTTGGAGAAATGATTCCTGGGGGGCACAGGCCATAGGAGAAAGAGAAAGAAGAGCTGAGAAGATGGGTACTGGGTGTCTTACTATGATTTCTGTTTCTATAACAAAATATCTAATGCTAGACACTTCATAATGCCCATTAGCAGTTCACATTTTTTGGAGGACTCTGGCGAGGTCCCCATGAACAATAACACTGCAGTGGCGGGAGCACATGTAGAAGACAAAACTGGAAGAAAACCTCACGGTCAGGCATGCTCTTCTCATGACAACCTATTGCATTGAGACCTAACTCACCCAGTGAGAGCAGCATTGGCCCTCCCAGGGGCAGTCCCCTGTAACATGAGTACCATACATGAGACCCTTTCTGTTAAAGCTTCTCCACCTTGCACTGCCACCATTCTGGAGACCAAGGTTCCAGCATGTAAATCTGTGGGACACACCTTAACCACAGCCATCCATCTCACTGGATCACTTTGAAATGCAATCACTGGAAAGATACCAATAAGATACCGGGAATTGGGGATGCTGCAGGTACCCATCATGGTCCACATGAACATAACTAAACTTATCTCACTGGACACCTTCCCAGCAAGCTGGGCTCCAGCAGAGACTGCTGTAGGGTTTTCAGCTACTGAATAACTTAACACCTGTCAAGAATTCATCAGAAGATGCTGCTCGCCCCTCTCAGCATGCAAGGAGACACCTGCCTAGACGAGGGATACAGTGAGTGTAACCCAGTATGCTGCACACTGGGCAGGTTTTTGGAGCACATTATGTGGGCTCACAGGGTGATTATGTTTCTTCAGGTCTCTAGTTGCTTATGTAATGAACCTCTGAGACAAGACATTGTGCTCCACAGAGCATCAGCTAAGGGGCCAACCTGTAACAAAAAATGACAATGTAATAAAAACTGGTCTCATAATCTCTATTGGCAATACTGATCAGCACAACATTACCAGTGAGAGGTTCCATAGTGCAGTGTAAGGATTTTGTTAACCCTAGGAAGAGTCAGACTAAATACAATCAAGAACCAGTGATACTCAGGAGAGTCCCTGGGCAGCCACTGCCCATTTGTCACCCAGACTGCTTCCACAGTTATGATGTGGAACCTATTTGGAGAAGATGCAAAACAGACCATTTCTAAAACTCCTAATTGAAACTGTGTTCACACATTTGAGAGAAAAATAAAGAGACAAAGATTCTTAAAACAAAGGGTAAAGGGAACACTAGAACTAGGAATAGACATCACACTTTTTAGTGTGCAGACCTGGAGCCCCAGCACTCCTGAGACTGTGACAACAGGGTCATGAGTTCAAGCCCAGGCTGGGAAATGTATTGATTAGTGAGACATTATCTCCAAAAACTAAAAACTAAAGTTATAAAATGACAGGGGATGTAGCTTAGTGTAAGGCCTTGAGTTCAGTCTTTAGAGTGTGCTCACATACACATACATACACAAACAGTGCAATTGGTCACATCTGTGTATAAATAAGGTAACCCTCTGCTACTGTAAGTGTTCCTATAGCATCTAAGGACAACCTAATTTCCTAAAGAGTTACAAAGTTAGCCATGCTCTCTGGTGCTGGCTCAGTATGAACCTTGTTAGTGATTTCTGAACCTCTGCAGAATTTGATTAATTTCTTCTCCTGTGAGATAGGTGGCATGCACTTCAAATATTGAAGCAGTTCAATTCAGCATGAACCTAATCAACCTCAAGTTTAATCACTGAGGTTTTTGTAGGTTTGTCTTTGTCCTCAGAAAATGTTAATGGATTGTGTGATATTTTAAACAAATTTGCTCCATCGTGGGTGTCACTGGGACTACAGTAATCCATGTCACTTGAAATCCCTGAACAGGGTTTCTTGTGAGCTCCTAAAGCTGTCAGAGACTCTCTCTGCTGAATCACAGTCAGATTATTCCTGGCTTGATGAACTGTAATAGTTATTCATTCATCAAACACTGCTATGTCTACTGCATGTCTGTTGTTGAAACCTTGGTTAGAGGGTCTGATCCTCTTCTTTGCTCCCACCATGGCTGGTTCTACCTCTAACCCATGTTCTAGCCCTGGCACACAGTCAGGGCATCTAAGGCCTGGTTCTATGCATATTATGGGCTGTTTGAAAAACTAAGCTAACCCTAACTCTGTTATCTCTCCTAGAATCAACTGGTCACTATGATGCATTCTATAGGAAGCAATCAAAGACAACCAAGCACTCCATTTCTTGCTTGCTCATCCCATATAAGCCCCAGACTACCAAGAATCAAAGCCTCACATTTTTATAAGAATTGTTTCTTTGTCATTGCTCATTGATGTAAATCAATCTGCCTCCATTCCTTGGTGATGTTTTGATGTTTCTGGTTGCCTTACCAGTATGAGTATGAGTTGTAACATGATGTAGTTCAAGTTATTTTGTTTGATGTCTGCTTACAACATTTGAGCAAAATTCTAAAAATTGAATTAAATGGTCTGTAAGAAATAAAGCCACACCTTTTGCAAGGACTGGTAAGGGGCCTGTAGTGAGATATCTGTGGATCACTCCCAAAGAATCATTTAGAAAGCAAGGCAGTTTATAAGGTAAGTCACTTGTTCTCTGTGGGTTAAATGGGTGTCACTTTGAACACAAGACATATCCTACAATTAACAAGTCTTTGGATCACTTTGAATTCAAGAAAGACATATTTTATATTTTACCAGGCCAAGGGAACTGTCTTCTGAAAGCTTAGGAAAAGGACCCAACAGTGAAGACAAGTGTAAATATTTGAGCACCTTCCAGGTCCAGAGAAAGTAAGCTTGCTTATTAGGATACCAAGATTAGTAAGACTTTCTGGACCCCTGGACAATTCTTCCCTTGACGCCAGGCCAATGACCCTGTTGTCTGCCTTTCCTGACTTAGTCTCCCAGGTTTTATTTGCAGGTTTTGGGGAAATATATGGCAATCAGTTTGGAGGTTTCTCAAAAAAAGAAAAAGTGGAATGACCATGTGACACAGCTCCTTGGTGTACAACCAGAGGAATTAGTGGCAGTGTACCATGGAAGTCCTGGCATGCACCTGTGCATCCAGCACAATTCATGGATTTCAAGATATGGAATCAGCCAGGTGCCAGGTACCCATCGAGGGATAAATTCACAAAAATGCAGTACATACATACAAGGGAGGATTATTCAGCCATAAAAATCAAATCCTGTTAAGTGCAGGGAAATGGATGGAGCTGGTCATCATCCTGTGAAATAAGCCAGACTCAGAATATCGAGCATCAGGTTTTCTTAGAGTGTGGAATGTAGGGGGACAAAGAGATGGCATTAAAGTAGAATGGAGATAGAGGAGAAAAGGAGGATCAAGGGAGGGGGGTAAGGATGGTAAGGATGGGTGGACATGATCAAGGTGTGTTATGTTCTTGTATGAAATGCCACATGAATCCCAGAATTCTGTAAAATCATGGTGCACTCATGAAGGAACAATTATACTTTAAACATCAGAAAAATGTATTCAAACTTCTTTAAAATCAAATTGTGAGCACATGTGGTGGCATGTGCCTGTAATCCCAGCACTCAAGAGGCTGAGGTAGGAGGGTCACTGTGAATTTGAGAACAGCCTGGGCTACATAGTGAGTTCATGGTTAGCCTGCATTATTACAGAAGGAGATGCTTTCTCATATAACTAATAAATATATTAACAAATAAATAAGTAAATACATTCTAAGGTGTGACATAAGAAATACTGATCATTTGAGGGACTGCAGTCAAATTTCCCACATGTGAACACAAGACTGCACTTTGATAAGCATACTATTTGTGACATACACATTCAAACTCCCTCTACTTGTGTGAATCTAAATTATCGCCATTATTCTGTGCAACATGATATTTTATATAAAGTTGAATGTGATGCTTCTGTGCACATGAAGTACTTATAAATAACTGTATTTGTCTTCTGTCTGCATCAGTGAAAGTAAAAGTCCTTGGTATGACTGAATCCTGGACTGACCATAAAAGAGCTAAGCATCATTTGACTGTGGTATTATAAAGTGGAGCCTGGTGTTGTTGTGTTTATATACAGATAAGATTGTCTTCAAAATGAAAATAACATTTTGTAAAATATTCTCACGTAAAACTACAAATCAAAGTTGTGAAACTCTATAACTAACTTTTAAATTGCTGAATATTCCAACAAAATCTGGTATTTTTCCAGTCCATGCAATAAATGCTACACTAAATAGCATACATTAGCATTCTCACATAGTATGTATCATCTGAAGTAGTGTTTCAATACACATCAAACATTTCATGGTATTTTTCACTTCTGCATTCCTCAGTGAGTAGATGAGAAGGTTGAGCACAGGTGTGCCCGTCATATAAAACATGACCATCATCCTGTCTACAGGAAAGGTGGTTGGTGGATGTCTGTATATAAATATACACAGGCCAAAGAACATAACAACCACAGTGAAGTGGGAGGTGCTTTTGGAAAGGGCTTTCTGCCTTCCTTTTGTGTGATGGATTCTCAGAGAGCAAGATAACAATATAGGAGATGAGAAGCATTATGAAACTCACCATGCACATGGCCCAACTGTTAGACGCCACTACTAAGTTTATCATGTAAGTGTCCATGCAGGCAAAGTTCATCAAGGGCTGCAAATCTAGAAATAGTGATAAATCAAATTGAGACCACAGAAGGGTAATCTGAAAGATCTAAATACGTCTTCTGTATATGCATCTCAATTGCTGAAAAACAATATCCATATATAATTTAGAAGTGTAACATTTAAAGATGTACTCTGAGAAAATGAATTTCTTGATTTGGACATAAGTTTGCACTTTCTATTTCTCTTTATATCTTGCCTGGATTATGCTTTTGAAGAAATTATTTCTTATATTTTTAGTTCAGTGAGATCATAATTTTACTTTCCTTTTTGTCCAGAAATACATGATATTTGAAGATGACATTTTTAAAGAAAATTATTATGCATTTGAAATAATCCATAACTAGTTAGATGTTGAGACTAGAATTTCATATCATACATGTCACATTTAATAGTCCACTAATTATATACTCCTGAACTGAGTAATATCTTAGCTGATATATACTACTCTTACCATTTTTCCAAGGGCTTTTTATTGATCTACTATTTGTCTCTTAAAAACAGTTTTAAATTTTCTTTTACATTTCAACATGCAGATGTTTTCCCATTGCCCTACACTGGTCCCACTGATATATTTATGTATCTGTAGATTTTCAGTCACCCTGCAATATTTTACTTTCTGATTTTCATATAATATGCATAATATAATCATCAGTTTTACTCACCATACATGAATGTATCAAAAATTTTGTAGCTTTCATTATTTTTAATTTGTATTCAGGTTCCTACTCTCATAAAAATGTTTGAATACATTTCTTCTCATTTCATATTTTTCACTTTAATAATTTCATTAAGATAAGTTATGAAGATTTCTGAGACATGATATACATATATTTTCATAATTTTGACTATTATCAAATATCCATTTTATTTTGTTGTGTCAATATTAACTAAAGACATTTTTGTTGTAGCAAAGACGTATTTTTACAATAGAATATCCAAATATTACAGTGGATTACATGGTTATAATGTATGCCTTTAAAATATAAAATTTTCTAATCGCTCCTTGCATAGGAAACTGATAATTCCTCAGAAATTTTCTCAGACTTTTCAATTACATATGAACATATATCTAATTAAATATCCCTGCTTGTACAAATTGGGTAATTTTATGCAATATTTTTTTAAAACTATAGTAATGTGAAACATATACTTAATAAAAATCAAACCTGAGGCAATGTCTTACTTGCATACTTACTAGAAAAAGCTTATGACATACATTTCTTTAACTATGCATAACAGTATAAAATTTTTGCATATTTTTCTTTCTTCTATTTCATCAGTTCTATATAAGGTGACTCTTTTAACAATTATTTTTGGTAACTTTACATTTTGTGAACATTCTTTTTTATTTTATCTGATCCAATTATCAATTTTTCCCTTCCACTGTAATCAATCGCTTTAAATTCAGAGTTATTATCTTTGTTCTATCTTGTAGTATTAGTAGAATTCATCTATATATTTTTATGGTATGGATTTTTAGTCTAATTTTTTTCTGAATAATCAAAATTCCATCAATAAATTCATTGTATTATTTTATTAATCATCATGAACATACTACAATTCTACTTAAAGATTCAAATACTAGAATAGTATCATAAAATTGGATTACATACACTGTGATGAAATTCCAAATTCCTCACACCTGCATATCATTATTGCAAGTCATTTTCATTCCCCAAAATTGCAGAGAGCCCAACATGAGTTAACTGTCAGTGAAGTTTCAAAAAATGAGTAAGAGGGGCTCTGGTTTAAAGCACTGAACCAAAGTTTCCAATTATTTTTCTGCAAAATCCATATACTAGAAACCATATGCTAGATTTTTCTAAGTAGAATTAGTACCTCAAATTAGTAAGTCAAATTATCTAATTACTTAAAATAAGATTTTTTTCTAAGTAAATATTTGTTTCTTTGCCATCCAGCTAAAATAGTATTAGTCCAGGGACATGCACTAGTAATTTTATGCTAACTTCAGACCCCATGTGGAGCTTCAAATTACATATGACAAATGCAAAACAGAAAAGGAAATGATCTTTCATTGCAATACACTGGGTTCCTGATGTGGGTGTGGGAAGAGGGGCAGTAAGAGGAAGGGATGACAAGAGTGGGGTGGAGACAAGCTCCACAGCAGAGCACTCACCCAAAGTGTGCAAGGCCCTGGGTTCAATCCACAGCACTACAGATAATAAAGTAACAAAAGGAGATAATAACAAAAGGAGAGATCCTGCCTTGCTTCAGGTAAACACCGAGAAAATGTTCACACAAACTATAATCTCTAAACAGCAAAAAGTTTTAAGATGCTCATGGTACATAAAAGACAGTCATGAAAAACCATGTCATACAATTCTATACTGTTTCATTTTCCATAAACAAGAAAAAATATCTGGGGATGGGAAGACAAGAAAGCAGCAGTTTGAAAGGATGCACACACTCAGAAGATCAGCACCACCTAGAGCTCCATCCTTGACTCCAGCAGCTGCTCCTTAGCGCTTCCCAGCTACTCAGCCTCTGCGATGCATTAGGCAGTGACGTTGCCCTCACTTTCATCTTTAATCTTTATGTTTACCCAGTGAATCTAAAACAATACAAATGATAGCTGATCCAAGTCATTTCTCTTGTTCTCCCCAGAATTACACACCCATCTCCATTCTCAGTGCCTTGACATTACTGTAGGTTTTATTAAACAGGTGTTGAATTTAATGGTGCAATCCCATATTATATATGGTTCCTGAGCTATGGTCTTAAAGTTTTGTTGTTTCATGTGACATAATATTTTCTTTCAAACTAAGTGTAACTATTTATACAGCTTTTTTTCTTGTACACAGTTCAATGAATAGAGTTACCTGGTATGACTGGAACAGAACTACAGTGAGTGAAATGCTGAACACTCTCTCAGTCTCTGGCTTCTGCCGTATACACACATCATGTAACAGAGCAAACCACAAGCCTCCATTTAGATTGTGTCTTAGAGAAGAGAAATCCTTAGCCATCAGAAAAGGTGCTTTTTAGTTTTCTAAAGTGATCCCAAAAGTAGGTGTACATTACCTACTTTAATATTAGAATACCAAATATCAAAGCAGAAAAGATTAGTAATTGATAGCAATGAGATCTGAAATGTCAGAGTTTCAATGAGTCAGCAGCAGAAAAGATGTGATTTTGAGCAGAGAGTAGCAGTGCCAGGAGCAGGAAAGAGACAGCACCACAGAGGATGATGAGTATCAACATAGACAGAATATTGCCCTAGGATTCCACAGAGTTTAGCCTCTTTACCATGACCAGGTACAAAGTCACTCACCCCAACCCAGTCAGGGGACATGCTGTGTGTGGCTCATGAAGAAAGAATCGCCAGTTTTATGACAGCCCAAATGTATAAAGATCAAACTTTCATGTTATACCCCAACTGAGAAATATCAGCAATGATCTTGTAAGACAAAAACTTCTGGTAGATTGGTCTTGGTTCCACGGTGTGCTTTAATTCCAGTGTCTGTGTGCAGAGACACTATGGCTTTACAGTGAAAGCACAGAAACACTGGCCATGGTACCATGATCCTTCATGGGAGGAAATGCTCCCCAGTAGCTCCAGCATTGCCAGTAGCCACACTCAGTGCACATTCCCTGGAGTCAGTGTGGGTTTAGCAACATGAAGAAAGTAAGTCTGCTACATTACAAATCTTACCTCATTTCTTATAAGCAATCAGATGACTTCCAAAAGACTTTCATGGTAATTTATGTGGAAGAAGAGTCACATGAGTTCTGAGTAAAGGACCCAGACTCCACTCTGTGGGGTCCATCTGTGCCCTCCCTGGCAATGACTGAGTGATGTGTAGTGTTGGTTCACAGCAGGAAACTCTCCATGTGGACACACTGTAAGTTTCTTGTGCAAAGCCCTGGGCTACACAGGACAAGCTCTGCACTGGGGCAGGGAGGAGGGCTGGAAGGAATAGAAGTCACTTAATCTGTTCTTGAGAGCTTTATGGAAGAAACTTTCCTCTGCTCTGTGAATCACCTCTGAAGCCACTTCTGTCTCATTGTACTTTTGTGAAAGTGTAAGGAAAATACTTTTTTCTTATTAATGCACCGGGCATTTATAGTAAAACTTTGCAGGTATCCATGGCTTTCAGCCTCAAGAGAGTGAAGAAAACTAGCATCCAAAACAAGGGCCACTGGATGGCCAATGAGCTACCTAGTTGACACAGGTTAAGAGAAAAAGCAAAACTTAAACTCAATGTTACTAAATTGTGAATGAGGAATCTGAGTTAAGTTTTAGATATGAGGAGCTGAACCCATCTCTCCTAGGAGCAAGACCATCACTGAAGTGAGAGGAAAGGTGTGGTTGTCTCCACCACTTAACTGCTACTGTAAACTGGTACAACTGTGTCAAGATGTTCAGGTTTCATTTCCTCCTTTCATAAAAGGCAAATACTAGTGTTCTTTATGTATTCATCCCATTTACACTGGCACCTATGTTTCCAAATTGTTACAGAAATGAGAAGGCAAAAGAGAAGAAGCAAGAATTACTTCGAATATTTCTTTTATTTTTAAAGATACAGGACTTTTTCTCTAAAGTGGAAGGAAAGCTGAATTTTTGCTATTAAATATGGTTGCAAGCTATTGAAGATGGGACAAATTCCATGCTGTATTTACCTTTTACCTTGGAAACCACACTACTAAGCAGCACCTTCTGGGTGTGCCCTTTGATATCAGGTGTTCACTGTGAGGATGAACTCACGGTCTGGATGTGGGGCAGGAGAGACAGAATCAGTATTAGAAAATGCCATGAGTAGACTGCACCAAATCTCACACCCTTGTTGATGAGCTCAAGGGAAACAGAGTGTCTCAGTGCCTCAGAGACACATCATAGGAAAAATAACACCCCGAGGCAAATAATTGTATCAAATAATCTGAGGAGTAACGTCTAGTTCTCAGGAAATCCTGAAAAATAGTCTTTGTGTTACTTTGAGTTTTGAGTCTGCTTCCTCATCCTTGAAATGAGAGGGTGGAGACATACCAGTATAAACACACCATTGTCAAATTCTGTAAAATCTATAAATAAAAGTGAAAGAATCATTGATACACAGAAAGTACAGAAGAAATAAATACATTTTATTAGCCCATCTTAAGCTTGACGATGTGAAATCAGGTAAGTGATGAAATTCACCTACATTCATGCAACCAGTTAGGAGAAGAACTGAGCCAAGTTTATAAATTTCTTATTTACAGACTGAAATGTGTTTTATTTTAATAAAATATTACAATAATGTCATAAGATCTCATGGCCTGTGAAACAACAGCTGATAAAGCAAGAATCTGAGTGAGGAACATCCTTCCTTCTCTTCAAGCTCACAGTGAGTTACCTCCTTAAAATTTTCTAGTGCACCAGAAGGCTAGATTACCTCACTGGACTCCATGTGGGTATGTACCAGTGCTAGCCAGGAATTGATGGGAAGTGATCGACTCTGGTTGCTCAATCCTGCAGCTATGGAAGTGGGAAGCTGAAGCATGTTTAATTTTGTGTTTGTCCCTTTTTCCTCTCACAGAATCTCAGGATGAATTATGGATTTGCTTTAAATTCTGTCCACTTGAAGTTATATCTCAACTTGGGTGAAGTTTCCACTGAATAATCATAAACTTTAGATACATCAAATAAAACTAATAAATCTGACATTTGAAGCAGTTGATATGATTTCCCTTGTATTGAAAACAAATTCAGAATGGAAGATCCCTGAGCATTATGTTTGTTTTTGAAAGGGATGGGAGGAATGTATGAAGAATATAAAGTTTCATAGAAAATAAAGTCTATTTTATATTTGAACATTTAGCATAACTCAAGAAATATAACTAAAATATCACATTTATTTCAATGCCTCTGTTCTGTACTATTTTAAGTTTCACAATCAACTATTACTAGTAAATTTTAAGTTGTATTTGTCAACATGTGTAGGCTAATATCAATAAATATATTCACTTTGCCAAACATTTCAATGGATTATTAGGCAAGATAGTTATAGACTTTATTACAGGAAGATATAGCATGTATTCATTCAATTAACAAAAAATTATTAAGCAAGTGATACATTTAAAGGAAAAAGTGTGCAAGAGAAATTGTTCTTTGTAAAACTTTGTTCTTTTGAAACTGTCTAGCTCCAATAACTGCTTAATGGACTATCTTGATCCTTACAACTATGAAGGTACAACTAAACCAGCAGGAAGCCTGATTGTGCTTTTGTACCAGATTTCATGAAGTGATAATCACTAATCTATCCACATAACTGATGAACTCACCCTGCTACCTAATGAGAACTTCTGGGCTATTCCTTCTCAACATAATACCTCTTTTGTTCATCCTGTTTTTGCATCATATAAAAGCCACAGACCACCAGAGATCCAGGCCTGATATTCTAGAATGATCCTGATCATTACCCATGGGCACAAATAAATCTTTCTCCAAAACTGGGTGTCATTTTGGTGTTTCTGCTTGAGGTTAAATATCAGTAACCACAGAAAATAAATCCCCTGCATTATATCTTACAGCCTGTGAGAGCAGACAAACAAAAACTGGAAATCTATAAATATTCAGAATTTCAGGACTTATATGCATTCTTAAAAAATGAGAAAGCTGTTGAGGAGTGTGCTTAATGAAAGCCAAAAGGGGTAAGTATTTTTTTAAAAGATAGATAAAGCAGAGCAGAAATAAAAGGGTGAGCCATGCTATATAAATAAGGAAGAAATGGCCAACTCCATAGAAATGGGAAAAGTCTGAGATGCAGAAGTTTCCTGTGCTCAGTGAAAGGGAAGGAGCTCAGTGTGACTGGAGAGGGAGAGAGGAGTAAGGAACAGTTTTCAAGGTGACAGTGACAAAAATTTTATTACTTAAGATGACAGTGTGAACATGAGTTGCCCAGCTTAAGCACCAGAAACACTGAAATGAGCTTCACTGTGATTGAGCAAAATCAAGAAAAAAAGTTTGAAAGCTAAAATACAGAGCATTCTTTTGAGAAAATATTGCCAAATTTTGCTTATCAATATAGAGAAGGAAAAATTTGGAGCAGATATGTTCCAGTACTTGATTAGTTCTCTGATGAATATTACAGTGTTTCTGCTTTTATCATTAGTAGAGCACACAAAAAGATATTGGAAGTTAAAAAAATGTGCTTGTATTTGAGTGTAAGATGTAAGAGACAAGAAACTGTTGGCCATAATAATCTGACAGAATAATGAATCATTTGATTTTATTATGAATCTAGGTTTCATAGATTCATAAGTTAAACAATCCTCATTTTTCTAGATAGTTCTTAGGAATAAATTATTTACCAAATATCAAAAGTCGCCATGGAGGGAAAGCACACTAAGCAATAACTGCTGCTTTGAAGACAGTCAACTGATAGAAAGACAAGGAAAGGAGTGGGGATGCTCCCTAGCACACCTATGCTTTTGTTACAAAATTGGTTATAAAAAATCACAGACCCTTATTGCAGAATATATTTTAGACCCTAATCTTAATGCATAATAAACTTCTCTAAATGAGGTAATGAAATCTTGTCTATCTTTTACCACATCAGTTCCGAGGAAGAACACTCATCCAACACATTTTTTAACTTTGGAGCTTGCATAGAAACAAAGAGCAATATGTCATTTAGTATTTTATTTGTTTTGAT
Organism: Hydrochoerus hydrochaeris; assembly: GCA_004027455.1. NCBI lineage: Eukaryota > Metazoa > Chordata > Mammalia > Rodentia > Hydrochaeridae > Hydrochoerus > Hydrochoerus hydrochaeris. The sequence goes on from PVLA01010710.1 coordinate 25,842, forward strand.
AGAATAAGAGAAATTGAAATTCCTTTACAAATATTTGTTCCAGAAATCATTTGACAACCTGAGAATAACAAGCCTTAGCTGTGACAATGATATTAAAAATAGGTATCTAAATTTAAATGATCTCTTTATTCTTCATTGTTCAAATAGAATTCCTTTCAGTTGGAGTAACGAAACTAAAAGTAAATCACCAAGTAAATTGCATCATGAAATTCTTTTATTGTCTGAATGGAAGTTAATAAAAACATTGTCACAATGACTAAGTGAAGCAATGGGAGGAAAATGCCTGCTCAAGTTATGATGGTTCCAGATCATGTGTAATAGCTGTTATTATTGTTGTTTTATTGGTGGGAAACGCAAGCCATCAGCCAGTGCTTGGGATTTGAACATAGAACTTCTGTTTTCAACAATCATATTATTTCCACTGATCAACAAGGAGAAGAGTAGAGATGTTTTTCTTTTCCAGCAGGAATCTGACAGGAGAAGTGGTTTTTCTATTGTCTCCCTCCATCTGTGAGGTGTATAGACTCTAATTCTTTGGTTCATGTATGAGGGAGGCCCCTTGATGTAGTTAACAGAGCAAGTGATGTGGAATCAAAGGAGATGGTCAATCCCAGCATGTGCAGATTGGGAGCAGCTACATGGATGGACAGAAAAAAAAAACAGGTCGAACATACTTTAGAGTCTTCAGATTTCATTACTGCAAATTTTATATAATACTGCTCTGCAAGAACAAGTATAATTCTTAAGGTATTGTATATTACTATACATATTTATTTGACTTTATGGTGAAAAAAATATTTATTAACTGTATAAATCCTTGTCTTCCAAAACTACACAAGGATCTAATTTAAAAATGTGAAAATATTACTCGTGGTATAATGCTCTTAGTAATTGTAGTTATAATTTTTTTTCTTAAAAGCCCAGCTACTTTATGAACAGAAAGCTTTTGCATGAGTCCCCTAGTTATATACTCCAACATCATGTTCATTTTCCATAGGCAGATGCAACACCAGAAAATGGTTTTTCTCTCACCTGTTCTATGAAATACAGCAGTCAAATGACATTTTACTGTGTATTTTAGAAGAAAAAAATATGTGTACTTGTTAAAATTTAAATAAAAAGAATATTAGGTTTATTATAAATATAATAATAGGCTATTTTATGACTGTCATTTGAAATTAAGAGAAGAATCATTACATATTAATAAAATTAGTATATAAAGTTGTACTCATAAGTAGCTGTTCTTTTGCTTACTTTTTTTCTTTTTTTGAGATATTTGTAAACAGTGCCTCACATACTTCAGATGGGACTTGAACTCTTTATGTAGTACAGACTGGCCTTGAACTCACAATGATCCTCTTCCCTCAGCTTCCTGAGTACTGTCCCCATGCCCAGCTGTCTTTTGCTTGCTTTAAAACAACACTTCCAGTATTTTTAGGTTCATTTCTTCCAGTGTCTGCATCATGAGTGATATATCCACTCACAAGCTATCAACAATGTTTCAAAAATCAGAACAAACCCTGTAATTCTTCCAATAAGACAAGAAATACTTATTGTGTTCATCATTTATGTTCATAAGGCTTACAATTTTAACACATTTAAAAAGTAATTGTCCTAAATGCACTCTATTGTGCAGCAGTTAACCCTGCTATGGTAAAAAGACAGTGGTAGAAAAATATCAATAAATAAAATATGGTACATATTGAGAAGCATTCTTTGTGTGTTTATTACATAAATTTGACAAATGAACTTGTGATCATATAAGGTGATAGCACCAGAAGCAACTAACTAGTAAACTGGGAATTTTTAAAATATCTTATTTCTGTAAATATAGAATTATTCCAGTAAAATGTTGAGTTGAAAGAAGGTATTTTTAAAGATTCTACTATATAAAAATCTTGCAAGTGCAGCAGCAGCATCTAAGAGCCAAGGATCATTGAACAAAGCATCACTCACTGAGCTTTATCATCCTGGAGAGAAATCATGTTGTTATGAACACCCTCTGCAAAGTGTAGAAGGAAGCCATGAATATGATGCCAGAATTATTTTAAGCAGTGTCAGCATCACAAAGTGAAGAGAAAGTTTAAATTGTTCATGAGAATTAAATATTTTACTTAAGTCATGCTTTTAAAAAAATTCTAAAATTGCAATAATATTGATTCACTTTTACAATGTTTTGGAAAACATTAGAAAAAAATCTTAGAAAATCTTGATTTATCATAATAACCCTAACCCTGAATATTTATTTTAAAAAATGAAGAGATAGGAAAAGGTTTTCTATCTTTTTTGCTGGTGCCCTTCCAGATGGAGATCCGAATCTTCTTTTTCCTGATGTGTTGTGATTTAGCTCTTACTGAGATAGAGGTCCAGCCACAACAATTACACAGTGTTTCAGACACTTATGCTTTCTTGTCAATGCTGAGGCAGGAACCTAATATCTTCATGACTACACATGCTCTTAGGGAAAACTGAGTGGACTTAGTTCCATCAGAGGACTCCAGTCTGTGCCTTGAGCCCCTCCTTCTTACTAGTGATGTCTCTCCTTCTGTCATCTACTAGTGTGTGTTTGTGGTGATAGTAATTTACATTATATCATTAACAATAAATAAACACAAATTTCAGCACTCATGTTCACCTTGCTTTTCTATCAGTGTTGTTTTTGCAGCTTCCAAATATTCTGCTTTTCAGTCTAATCACTAGGATGCAGAAATCTCTACAGGACAAATGAAATATATTTATAAAGGACAAATAAAATATTTTGTAGTGTTAATAGAAAATATTTACACTCATGACATTTCTAATGTATTATTTTAACCTGGAAATAACAGAACTGACAATAATTTTAGTTCCTTGGGAGTTGAATGAAGAAATGCAGGAAGGAATAAAAAAAGAAAGAAAAAAAGAATGGATAAATAAAAGAAAGAACAGAAAGGAGATAAAAGAAGGAAAGAAGCAGAAATAAATGAAAAAAGGGAAAAGGGAGGGGGAGGTAAGGAAGAATGTAGGAAGGAAAACATGGAGGGAGAAAAAGAGAAACTTGCATCTATACCAACTGCTGCATATGGGGTACTTAGTAAAGGTAAAGAGCTGTTCTCTGGGCTCCACATACATTATTTCATCACTTGCACACTCATTGGTCTTGGTAATAAAATACTCATTAAAAATAAAGAGTCTGAGAGTGAAAAACATGTAACCAGCTCCATTGCATAGGATTCAGTGGAAGAACCAAGAATTGCATTAAACAGCATAGTTTAACCTTAACTCATACTTGTGCAACAATGGCATTTGCAAATCTTACCATAGTTCAGTTCCATGAGCATTTTGAAGAAGGTAATGTCTCATTCTGTACAGAAAAAAAATCATTTCAGTGTCTGGTCCAAACATCAGGCTTATATCCAGCAGGTCTGCTCCATCTTAAATGGAGAGGGTAGGGTAAGGGTAGGAGATGCTCCCCATGCTGCTCATGCATTGCCTCCAACCAGGCCCAGCAAATTGTGTGTGTGTGTGTGTGTGTGTTTACCTATTCAAGGTTCATAAACTTTCATGTCCCCAAATAATTTCTTAAATGATAAAAAAATCCATCAATTCATAAGGAAAATATGTGCTGTTTTGGGTAATAGTGTAGCAAGAAGTACTTATTAAAGAAAAGCATTTCATATACAAAGTGTAAAAAATAGCAAACCTTAATTAAAATGTTATTTTTTTCTCAGAAAATAAGCTGAAAAATGTATGACTTTAAAATTAAACTCACAATTTCTGGAGATAAAAGAGATTTCTTTCTTTGTTTTATCTAGAAGATGACAGTTTTATGTAAGTTGAAGAAAAACTTGAGCTCAGCACTTCAGACTTCTTCAGAAAGTGCCCAGAGCAAGAAACTTAAATTAGACCTTTAAAATTTAGGATTCTAAAAGATAACCTATTACCCAGGTTTTCACATTTTGAAAGGAAAACTTTCACCCCAGCATTGCCACCTGAAATGTTCAACAGAACCAGATTTCAAGGACTTCCTGAGTCTACTCTAAGGCCAAAGTCTAGCTGAATCACCATAAGCATATTACCTGGATTTTGTCCTTTTCCTTCTCTAAGTTATACTCTTTCTTCAGATCATCTACCTTCTCAATTTGGTGAAGTTGTGAATAAGCTCTTTTTTCCATTATTTGTTCACCTTTATCTTACATTGGATGAAGGCTGCTACACAAATCCAAATATCTGAAGCCCAGACAAAAGGCTCTGGCCAGGACCCACTAACAGGCCCAAATCAAACAACATGCAGTGTTATGCAGCCTTTAAATGTTGTATCTTCCCTACTTTTTTGTCTATGCTCACAGAAAAATGTAGAATTGAAGTGCTTCATTATAAAATTAAAGACCCCAAGTTCATCACTTCCCTAACTTATAGAATTAAGAAAGAAACATTACCCATTTTTAATTACAATGTAAAAGAATCATATGTTCACTGGATACAGTCCAAAGAGTCCTACAAAAAGGAAATGGGGACCTTCACTCTCCCCACCCAACAGCAGGCTGCTAGTGCACTGATTGTCACTAAAGAAAAGAATTTCAAAACGTGTAGGGGAGACACATTAGGGTGGTCATTAGGCAGAAAGAAGGGTGCACTCAGAAGTGATTGTGGGTGCTTATCATGGGGTGCACTATGGTCTAAAGTTGCAGTTTTAGTTGATATTGGTGTGTCCTCAGGATGAGTGATCAACAGTGGCATCCTTACCAAATGTCAGGCTACTCATGTGAGAGTTATGTTGAAGTAGAAACCACTTGCATGTGTCTGAGGCTTACAGATATTCTGCCCACCTAGAAGTGCTGAGTCATTGGGGCTGGAGCTCAGTGGGATGAAAAGAGAAGGCTCTATTACCAGGTTAGAAGCAGGGGACCCAGTTTACAAGCTTCCTGTACATTTAAGACCTGAAGAATTGATGCAATATTTGTTAAAACGAGATGACAGGAATTTAACAATGGTTACCACACTGCATATCACTGTCTTCAAATGATTGCTGAGATTACCAGACATAGGCAAAATGATCAAACTGCGTGAGTATTAACTGCTCTTTTCCAAAAACTAATAGAATTAATAGTATGATAATCTTAGCTATTATATATATTTTTTGTTTCTTTTTTCCTTCCTTCTGTTCTCCTTTTCCCTCCCAGTTATTTTTCCCCTTTGAGCAATTTCTAATCATTTCCCAAATCTATAACAGTTTTTGTAATTCAGTCAAGGTTTTAAGTTTCTTAGTTTTAATTTCTTTATGTGTTAAAAAAAAGATATGATAGCTTCCAAGAAGTTTGAGGAATGGTATATGAAACCACACTATATGGCTTGGTAGACATTTACCAAACTGAACTTTCTTTTTTGAATAATTGAGAACAGATTAGTATGTTGAGGAGATTGAATCTTTGAGAATACTTTTTAAATTTTTGCTCTGATGTAATAAACACAATTTAACTTTTACAATAATTTAATGAAAAGAGTGTATGTACTGTTTTTAAAAAGTTCAATTTTCATTGTGTTATTGTGTGAGGAGAAATGTAGAAATATTTTTATAGTGAAAACCAGGGAAAATTAATATTTTACTGTGCTCTGTTTCATGATTAAATTTCTTACTATGTTTGTGAGTCTCACTGTGGTCTCTGTGATTTCTATTTTGTTTTACAGCTGATGGAAAAGTTCAATTTAATAAACTTACTAAAGTACAATTTTTAACTGACAGTTGTTCCTATCTCCTTCATACATATCCTTCTTTCTTCTACCCTACCTCAACATGACACGGAGCACAATTCTGACAAGGGTGATGTTTTTCAAATAATCACTCAGCAGTACCATCTTAGCAAAACATTCTGCAACCTTGGTTATTGGGAGCCAGCCAAGGGCCCCAATTTTCTATCTTAAGAGCAGGTCAAGAAAAACAAAACAAAAAAAGAGAGAGACATGTACAGTATTGCATTAATGGCTGGGATGTCATGGGATGTCAATGTCTCCAAAGCAGTCTTCCTTTACTCTCAAAGCAACCATTATTTATTATGTGTGTACAGTGATATGTGGGGCTTACAATTATAGTTTGGCTGAAGACTCAGTCACAAGAGGGCATAGATGATCATATGATAAAAAGGAGCTTGCCCTGGAGTATAATCCTGAGATGATTCAAGAGGGCATAGATGATCATATGATAAGAAGATTCAATGGGAAATCTCAAATAAGAGGTATTGATAATCCCAAGCCCCCATTTTATCATTCTTATGGAAGCACACAAAATTAGCCCTTGTGTATCTGTGGTCCCCAACACTTGTTCACTCCAAGCCATGCTTCATATTTCCCATTATTCTGTGATCTGCATGCCTTGGCTGTTTACTGTTTGTTAATAATTTAGTGCAGTCATCAAAAAACTGCATGTCAATTCTTCAATAACTTAGAAGTAGAGCTGTCTGACAGTTCATCAAATTCACTCATGGTTAGATAGCCAAAGAAATTAAATGATTATTTTGAAAAGACAAATGTGCTTCTAGCTCTATAAAAATGCCAGTCATTTTACCAAAGCTGTAGTTCATTTTATTGGAAAATTGTATAGGAAAACAATAAGAGAATTTCTAGGGTTTTCCAGCATTCATTAGTACAATATCAATGCATAGCATGGTGACATTCATTGTGATGTTTTTTATGTTCACACAGCATACTATGGTCCTATCCTACCTCCACTCCTTGTCTCTTCTTCCTTTTATCTCTTTCCTCTTCTCTTATGCATTTTCTACTATTTCAGTGTCACCCATTTTCATCTTTGCTTTTCCTGTTTTGTTATATTTAAAACATATAATGTGTTCCCCAAGTTAATATCTTTCATTATAAGTACGTGGCATCAATGCTTCTCAGAGTTTGAAGATAAGTTTAGGAATAATTTCTTGATCAACTATGACTCATATTTCTCAATTTGGAGGAAAGGGGCTCTCTTTGCTTCATTCCAATGTGTATTCCTATATGAACAAATTGTGATTGTATATATCTAGCAATAATATGATGCTATCATATATATGGACAGGTGGTTGGATAGATAGACCACAAATGAAAATGGGGATAAATTAAATCTAGCTGGTGGACACTTCTAATACATCACTACATATTTGTATATGTGGCATAAATTTTGAACTTACTCTCCTCACAAATTTAGTGGGATGCATAGCAAAGATCTGGGGGAGAACCAGGAAAAGAGTTCCACACGGAAAGAAATCAGAAGGCGAACCCTTGAGAAAATATCTGTGAAATGACTAAGAGGATTCTAGGCCAAAGCAGTTCTAGGTCAGGGAATGAATTTTAAAATGTTACAGATTTAAAGAGAGTATGCAGAACAACTGGCTAATCCAATACATTTCTGGTTATGACCCATCCATTTATTCAGGAATTATTTATTGAAACCCCACTGAGTGCCAGACACCAAACTAGACATTAAGTGTTTTCATTACTAAATTTTGAAATGGATTTTTTAGTCTGTTGTTGTAATGTATTATAATTTTCTATTTTTGCTTTGGATTTTCAGAATACATTAGGTTCCATACAAATTTGGGTCTGGAAAGAAACTTTTGGCAAAGTTAATAGTGATTATATTGTAGCTGTAGAAATTTTAAGCATACTGTTTTTTCCAATTTACAAACACAAGATATTTTTCCATTATTTGAATCATCTTCTATTTTGTTCATCATTGATATACTTTTAGTATAAATGCCATTCAATCCTTTAGTTTAAATTTTCCTGGATATTTATTTGGTGGCTATTTGTGAATAGGACTGACATTTTAATTTCTAGTTCAGATTAAAAACTCTTACAATAAAAAATAGCTAATGATTTAGTATCTGGCTACAAATATCTGATTGATTTTTAAATGTTTGCAAATCTCTTCTAGTATTTGAATCATTTCTCTTGCTCTTTTGAAGTTCATTAAATTTCCTTAAAATACTATTTTAGGCCTCCACTCATGAGTTTTCCCACACTTCTTATTAGTTTCTGGTGCTTATTTTACTTCTGACTAAGTCATGGTTTTTCAAAAGCTCTTGATGCTTGTTTGTGGTATCATCTGGGAATTCATGGATCTAGTGTTTATTTCAGCTTCCATAATCAGAATTTTTGGTCTGTTTTTCCAGGAAATCAACTATGGTTCTTATTTTATCTGAGCTGGGAGTCATGTCTGTTATTTCAGCTCTGTATGAAAACTTATGTCCACATTCATCACAAGCTATTGGTGTGCTGAAGCTGCTGTAGCAACAGGTGTTCTGAGTCTAGGACAGTCTCAGATTCACAGATGTTTATGTTCAGCTTCAACTGGGGGAGAACCTTCACAGTCTGTATCAGGGTGAGCCCAAATATCTCATCCAAAGTTGATGGCCTATATTCTAGAACTGTAGGATTTTGCCAGACTAAATCACCATGGTCAGATTATCCATAGGCTTCTATACAGAAACTATGACCAGGAATTCTGCCATGCTCTGTCATCTCCTGAGCTCATAGCCCATTATCAAAACTGAAACACTAGGGTGGAACAAAGGTCCACACTGCTATGGGCTTCCTAATGCTGAGGTAAACTCCTGGCATAAAAGTTCTACAAACAGTCACATTCAGTGTTTCATGGAATAGAAATTCAGTTGACTGATTCTTTTGTTCCTGTCTCACCAAGGGCTGTTCTTAAATATCTCTGTAGACACTGACCTGAGGGTGGCAGACATTAGGATCTGCTCAGAGTTAAGAGCCCACCTCCTGGCACTAAGCACCAAAGCAGTGCTGTGATTACTGTTCTGACCTGCTTCCCATGGATAGTGTCTTGCTTCATGCAATGCTGCCTGAAGCTGGAGTAGAGTTGCTTCAGGAAGTCATATGCCAGCCAAGGCTGACATTAAGCTTACTTCCACTCTGTTCTGATGGTGCACAGCTGTGCCAATAATTTAGTCCATGGTTATGCAATACAAAACATGTTCACCCCAATGGGGTCCAAGGATCTGTTAGGTGCTAGAGTAGGGCTAGAAAGAGCTGTGCCTAAAAGCATTGGTCTAGTGGTCTCTATCCTGGCTAAGTTTGAAAAAGGTGAGGTCAAGATGACTATCTGATATTAATCTGGGCTTCAACGGTTTTTCCCAGCTGTAGGTACTTATGAAATCTGCAGGTAGAATCTGTTCCTTTCCCTTGTCAAGGGTGGTAATGATTTAGGTCACTAGTGCAAAGATCTTGCCTGTTGCTTGTGCAGGTGTAGAGACTGTATCTTTATATTTTCCCTGACCTGAGAATTAGGATCTGTTGTTTTTGTCTGCTGGATCCCAGAAGGAACACTGATGCAAACACCTATAATAACTTTTAGATTCTGCTTCCTAGCAGATGAATTTTTTCATTTACTACCAAAAGGGGAGGCTTGTTAATGACCACCTGGCTAACACAGTTATGTTGGAGCACTTCATGGTCATAGTGCTGTAGCAGGTATCACAGGACTCTGTCTATACTTGGTGTAACTACAGCAGACTTGATAGTGGTTTCAAGTGTTAAGCATGGACGTAATTTTCTCCTTTCCTCCAGCATGGAGGATATTTCCACATGGGATGTGGATGGTGGTGTTTGGAGCTCTTTACATTCTACCTTTGTCAATGTGTTTTCTTGTTGTACATCTAGGAAGGGTGGTCTCTCACCTGCTTATTTAGTTACTGTATTTATAGCTTTTAGAGATGATCAAAAATGGATCTTGAGTTATGCAATATTTCACATTTAGGAGCTGCCGAAATAACGTATTTCATGACCAATATTCCTGTGCTTTCCTCAAAGCAAACATCTTATGAGTGTATAAGTACAGATTGGGATAAAGAAGACAATAGAGTAATGAAAATACTATCTTATTGCTACTATGTTGCTGTATGAAAATACATGAGACTGAGAATTTAGTAAGAACAAAAGCTTGGTAAGAATATCCAAGATCAGGGGGCAACAGGTTCAGTTCTTCTTTGCTTCCAAGGTGCTGCCTTATTGCTCCATCTTCTAAAGTGAACTATACTTAGGTTCTCCCATGGAGAATGGCATAATAAGAAGACATGGAAGAATAACATCTTTTTCACAGGCCAAATAGGAGAGTTAAATAGGAATACAGAGTGTCTAACAGTGACAGTAATCTCAGCAGTCCTCCCAGACATGCATTTTTGCTTTTGAAGTACTAATGTAGTACAGAGACAGACAGAGACAGCTCTAATGGATTCTTTTTGGCCTTTCCCATTGTAAAGACCTTCACTTCACAGAATATAGGGATCTTGCCAGGTACCAGGTGTGTTTATCCCAGTTGGGACTCAAGTGTTGACTTACTGTAAGTTAAATCTTCAGGTAAAACAGCCTTGATTACTTTACTTTCATAGTCCCTGCTTTGACTGGATGACTACTATGGCATTTTGGATCTCACCAGATCAATATTAGCTCAGAACCACTGTCCAGTAGTGCTACAAGTTCTGACTATTTCCGTTTTATCAATATACAGTCACTCTGGTAGCAGACCACAGATCCATTTGGGGAAAGATAGCAGAACAAGTTACAGTATAATATTTTTGCCAATAATCTACAGTCTTTCCTAGAGCAGATGTGGCTTTTACTTTATTCAAGAGTTTCTGGTTCAGAACACAGGAATCGCCAATATCAGATGACTGGATGAGTGGGTTGACTTGGGGTTTTAATGGTTCAAGTTTCACCTTCATTCATTTATTCTGAACATTTTCTATGAAAACAAATCTGATAACATGTAGCAGATTTCCTGTTTTACTTCTGGTAAGACCATGATTAATTAGTCAACACCAAAGGCCTAGATGAGCCAGACCATTTTGATCATGAAGAAAGTATGTGCCTCTGAGTTACATTATTATAAGTTCATCTAACTTTTTGAGATTTAAATGCTGCAACTTTGCCATTGACTTCACACTTCAGTTATGCCCCTCATATTTCTATTGCCCAGTTGATTCACTATGGCCCCCACTGTGAGGTCTTGCCTGTGAAGACCAGTGAAAGAGCACTGTAAGAGAACTGGTGCTCCTCTTGAAAACCTGATACTTAAGGTCCTGGTGAAGGGTGTGTCCTCTGGACCATCAAATATGGATGATTAGGTTTTACATGACAAACTCACCCCACCATTGCATTTTCTCTGAGCCTGTTAATCACTTCACCAACAGTAAAACAAACAATATAAGAATCTCCAGTTCATTCACAATAAGCCATCTTTTAATCCATATTTCACCAACCCTACACAATAAACTGTTAACCTCCTTTTTAAAAAAATTTCATTGGTACACTTTTGATATATTTATATTAATCACATGCATAGTAGGGAATTTGTACCTGTGCATGGTATATCTTCATTTTCTTTTGTTTTTCCCTCTTACCCTACACTCCCTTCATCTCTTAGTTCTATGAAGTGTGAATGAAATCTGGAATCCCAGCTTTAGCTGGAACCATATTTAGAAACTCATCTTTTTTCTGTTGTAGAGTCCCTGGACTAGCATGCCAACTCCTTAATATCTATTTCTGCATAAATTCTGAAGAACTCTGCTTTTAAGAATTAAAACAAGGGGCCATTAATTTAGCTCAGTGGCATAAGTGCCTGCCTGAAAATCGTGAGTTTGTGAGTTTTATCCCCAGTACAAAAAAAAAAAAGAATTAATACACACTAGCTGGATATTTCCATGATGGGTGAGGACATCTTCCACCACAAATCACAGCAATATTCCAATATTATTAAATCTTAATCTGTTCCTATGTTTAGGTCTAGGAAGGGTCATAATTTCTAATGCATTCATTGTAGATTCCATTTTTCTCCCCCAATGGTCAAATGCTCAAATGAGGTCTTTCCTAACTCCTGGAGTTTCAACATCAAAGAAACTTTGATGAACACATTAATAAATTTTACCTGAGCTAAGTTTATATTTGTTGTATCACTACCCCACACTCTGAATAAGTATCACTGTGTATATTCCTGGATTTATGTCTATGTCAACCAGAAAACTGGTTCTTTGGAGTATAGCACATCATTTGTTTTGCACCTGTTTATTTACAGATAAAGAAAAAAAGAGTTCTACTGGGAGTAAGACCCAAGGCTTGTCAGCATTGTCTTGTAGAGCTATGAATTGTTACCAAATGCCTCTGAGGAGACCTTTATACAGTGTTGCCTCTGTTTATGAAATTAATTTCTTCTAGGATTCTGGAAAATATGGCCATGGTCATGTTCTTCACCTGATGCTAAAAACAAATTTTTGCCCAATGATTCTGTTTCTGAATCAAATTGCTCCCAAACAAAAGCATTTGAAATCTGAGGTACCACTTTATTTCCAAAGGCAAATGTAGGACTGACCTAATAGACAAGAGTGGAAAGGCCACCTACTCACAGTAGTCTTGTTGAAGATTTGAAGGACTGTTCCATGTCTCACTCCCCAAGGAACTTGGGAATAAATTTAATTTGATGGAAAAGAGAATTTTTTTTTCAAAACTAGCTCTGAGGAAGCCAGAGAGTCTTTTACAACAAATGCAGTTTCCCTTATTCATGTGTACATTGATTTTGTGTGTGGAGAAATGATGAATAAAATAGACCAGACAGGGAAAGTTTTACAGTTTTATCTCCCACATATTTACCATTCTCAGCACCTTTCCTCACTTATGAAAACAAAGCCATACTCCCATCTCCTGAGGCCAGCAGGCACACATGAGCATCCAGAGGTATGTGTTTCTGCTTCCATGCATCTGAGCTGGGATGCTGATAATACTCTCTGCATGAAGAAAGAAACATCCCTTGTCACCCTGAGAATTAAAGGATATTATATTTTCCTCCAAGGTGCTGCTTTCCTGAAAGGAGTATTGCTTGGTCTATTGGAGAGGGAACTTCTAAAGTGTGTATTGCCCATGTAGTTAGAGCAAGGCACTTTGACTGGAGCTGAAAATGTCTTTGTCATTCACCAAGACACATATTTACCTCTGCTTTATCTTCTCAGTTCTCACAGTCACCTAGTGATCAGTGGTACATACTGGATCTCACCCATGCTTTGAATTTATCATTTTCCTCTATAAGTGGTAATAACATGGAGAACTATTTCTGTCTCTCCATATCACAATATGAGGCCTCCATGCATAAACTTGGAGTGCTGTTATCACAGAAGTGACATGTGAGGGAGCACAGTGAGGAAAACTAATTAAGGTAGGGGAAGGAAGGGTGTGGTTTCAACTGAAGGCTGGCCTCGAACTAGAACCTGGCATCTCCAGAGTATACACTGTATTCAGGAACTTGAGCAAGTGGAACACCATGAAGGTAAGGGGATGTAACATATTCATCCTCCCATGACATTCATTTACCTGTCCCTAGAATGCTCTTAAGGGTTATGGTAATTTGTTTAGTGAATCTCCCATTTTCTTTAGTGAATTCATGCACAGAAAAGCTGGTCTGTGAACTGACATAGACCCAGACATAGAGCAGCAGTGGCACAGGTTCACTTGCCTAAGGAGGAGATTTGAAGTGGATTTGATGGTGTCCACTGCACTCTGTCAGTCACATTCTCAGGATTCAAGTTGTAGCCTTCAACATTTATATTCAGATTGAAAAGTCTCCTTTCCAGACTGTGTCTTCTATCCTTCAATTTCACTTCTCAAACTAATGCTAAAGTTACCATATTAAGTCAAATCTTATGATGTTACTTGTAATATTTAATGTACTTACACTATTTTCTCTGACATCCTGATCATTAGGTTCTAACATGAATATTAGTCCTTTGTAGATTTTAGCTGTTTCTGTTGCTTCAGGTTCATGTTTTACCAATTATCCTCACACTAAATTAGTGTCCAGCTTGGTGATCCCCTCTGTCTATGCTTTCTAAATGAACAACTTTGGTGTCTGATTGCTCACCCAATTTCCTCAGAAACTACTAATGCCCCATGGGTCAAAACTCACATGTGGCCCAGAACCTCCACTGTGGGCCTGCCCTGCAACCAGGAACTTAGAAGAAGACTGCTTCAGGGGTAAGCTGCTGGGAACTACCACCATGGGCCTGCCCTGTCACCCAGAACTCAGCAGAAGCCTGTATAAGGGGTAAGATACCTGTAACCTCCATCATGGACCTGCCCAACCAATGGGAACATCGAGGAGGCCTGTTCAAGACTGAAAAATGCCCAGGACTGCTTCAGCTGCTCCCACCCTCCCACCTGGAACAGCAGAAGATCTCAGCAGGCTCCAGATAGTGTGAGAAAATTTGGAACATTGCTCCCAGGTGGTGAACTTTGGACTAAAGTGGATTGACTGTATCAGTGTGGTGAGTATAACCCTAAAATAGAGGTGAACAGGGGATAAATAGGGCCAGTAGTAAAAACCCCTCCAACTGACTGTAATACGTTGGTGTGTCTGAAGAGAGTGTGTGTGATCAATCTTTTCAGACACAGGCAGAGTGAAAATGACAAAACAAAAAAGCAAAATGCAGTCTCAAACATATAGTTCACCAGAAGCAAGTATAGGAAACATTGAAATAGAGGACCCCAAAAGTAATACACAATGAAAAGATAGTGAGTGAAAGAAAGAAAAACAACTGCATCAGGCTATAGAGAAAATCAAATTAGAAGTATTCTCCCATGTAAAGATAGAAATAACAACTTTAGTAAAGGAGTTGTTGAACGCAGCTAAAGAAGAACTAGAGAAAAAAGTATATCAGCATGGGAAACTGATTGAAATCTTGAATGAACAATATAGAAAACAAGAAGAATTCATGAAACAAACTCCAAAAGACATCCAAGAAACAAAAGATTCTATTGAAAGTGTGCAAAACTGCCTAAAGGAAGCTGAGGATAGGATTTCGAACCTCGAGGACAGGATCACGGTTAGTGATCAGGAAAGGAAAGAACTTTTGAAAATAACAAAGTAACATGAAATCACAATCCAGAAGATTCATGATGATGCCAGGAGCAACAATAAAAAAATAATGGGCATTAGCGAAGATACAGGAGTGCAGGCAAATGACATACATAAAGTATTTACAGAAATAATAGCAAAAAATTTACCAAACATGGGGAAAGAATCTGATATGCAGAAAAGTGAGGCATATAGAACAACAAACAGTCACAATCAACATATATCCACACCAGACACATAATAATTAAGATCTCAGACATATAGCATAAAAACACAATATTAAAAGCTTTCAGAGAAAAGACACAACTCACCTATCAAGACTTTTCAGCACAAACCCTCAAATCAAGAAGAGCTTGGAGTGAGATATTTCAAGCCCTGAAAGAACAACACCTTCAACCAAGACTGATGTACCCAGCAAAACTTTCATTCAAGTTTAATGGAGAAGCCAGATACTTCCATGACAAAGAACAACTGAAGAAATTCATGTCCACTAAACCAAACCTAGAGAGAGTACTGAAAGACATACCAGATGGAGATAAAGATGATCACAATCCCCAAAACAACAACAGAAAGAAACCACCAGGTAGGATAAGCAATTAAATTAGAGGAAAAGTGGAAAGAAACAACTGGAACATAACGTGGCAAAGTTGAGCCACTACATATCAGTGATACCCATAAACATAAATGGCCTCAATTCACCTATAAAAAGAAATAGATTGACAGAATGGATCAAGAAACAGGACCCCACAATATGCTGTATACATGAAACACATCTGACCCAAAATGAAACTCATAGATTAAAAGTCAAAGGATGGAAAACAGTATTCCATGCAACAGGAACCCAGAAAAAAGCAGGGGTAGCTATTCTATTTGCAGACAATGTGAACCTCAAACCTAAAATGATTAAGAGAGAAGAGGAGGTCACTACATACTTGTTAGTGGTAAAATTCAAGAGGGAGAACTAACAATTATAAATATATATGTGCCAAATACAGGAGCACCCATCTATATAAGACAGATACTAATGGACATGAAAAACCAAATACACAAGAACACAATCATAACAGGAACTCTTAACAGCCCATTGTCACAAAGAGGTAGAACAACTAGACAAAAAGTCAGCAAAGAAATGACAGCACTGAATCATATTTGTGAGCAATTGGATTTAGGAGATATTTACAGAGTGTTGCACCCAACCACATCACAATACACATTATTCTCAGCAGTACATGAGACATTCCCCAAAATAAACCATATATTATCGCATAAAATATTCTTAACTAGGTGCAAAGATATTGAAATCACACCAGGCATAGTATCTGACTATAGTGCACAGAAATAGGAAATTAATGCCAAAACAAATTGTAAAACCTGTATAAATATATGGAAATCAAATAAGAGCCTTTTGAACAACCAGTGGGCTACAGATGAAACTGAAGAAGAAATAAAACAATACCTACAATTCAATGAAAATATAGAAACAACCTACTGTAATCTGTGGGATGCAATGAAATCAGTCTTAAGAGAGAAATACATAGCAATAAATTGTCATATCAAGAAAGCAGTGCAAATAAACAACCTAATGCTCCATCTCATGCTTCTAGAAAAAGAAGAGCAAGCTAAACCCAAAGCTCATAGAAGAGAGAAAATTGTAAAGATTACACCAGAAATCAATGCAATTGAAACTAAAAAAGAAATACAAAGAATTTAAAAAGCAGGTTTTTTGAGAGAATCAACAAAACTGACAAACCCCTAGCTAACCTAATCAAGAGAAAGAAAGAAAAAACCCAAATTCATGCAATAAGAACTGAAAAGGGAGAAATTAATACAGATATCATGGAAATTCAAAATATCATGAATGCCTACTTTGAAAATATCTACTCAGATAGAGTGGAAAACATAGAGGAAATGAACAGATTTCTGGAAACATATGAACTACCAAAGCTCAACCAAGAAGATATAGCAATTTTAAACAACCTAATATCAGCTATTGTAATTGAAAATGTAATTAAAAACTTAACAACAAAGAAAAGCCCGGGTCTTAATGGATTCACAGCTGAATTCTACAGGAAATTTAGAGGAGGTTTGATGCCAGTACTCCTTAAACTCTTCAATGAAATTGAGAAACAAGCAATCCTCCCTAAATCATTCCTGGAGGCAAGTATTACTCTGGCACCAAAACCAGAGAAAGATGCAACCAAAAAAGAGAACTATAGGCCAATCTCACTAACGAAGATTGATGCAAAGATTCTCAATCAAATACTGGCAAATAGAATGCAGCAAATCTTCAAGAAGATTATACATCATGACCAAGAAGGGTTCATTCCAGGAATGCAGGGATGGCTTAACATATGCAAATCAACAAATGTAATACACCACATCAAACGAACCAAAAACAAAAACCACAAGGTCATCTCAATAGATACAGAAAAAGCTTTTGACAAAGTCCAACATATGTTCATGATAAAAACACTTCAGACACTCGGAATACATGGTGTCTACCTCAACCTTATAAAGGCCATCTATGACAAACAAGCAGCCATCATTATACTAAATGGACAAAAACAGAAAGCTTTCACTTTAAAATCAGGAGCAAGACAAGGATGTCCACTCTCACCACTCCATTTCAACATAGTTCTGGAAACTCTAGCCAGGGCAATCAGACAAGAGAGAGAAATAAAAGGAGTAAAGATAGGAGAGGAAGAATTTAAATTATCACTATTTGCAGATGACATGATACTCTATATAGAAGACCAAAAAACCTCCATTAAAAGACTACTAGATGTGATAAACAAGTTCAGCAGTGTAGCTGGACACAAAGTAAATGCTCAAAAATCAATAGCATTCCTGTACAAAAAGAGCTCAATGAGAGAGAAATTATGCAAATATCACACTTTACAATAAAATGTAAAAAAATCAAATACTTAGGAATCAACTTAACTAAAAATGTAAAAGACCTATATGCTAAAAATTATACTACACTGAAAAAGGAGACTGAAGAGTATATTAGAAAATGGAAGGACATTCCCTGCTTTTGCTTAGGAAGAACCAACATTGTGAAAATTGCCATACTCCCAAAATGCTGTACAGATTTAACACAATCCCAATAAAAATACCATTGAAATACCTCACAGATATAGAGAAAACGCTACTCAAAATCATGTGGAAACAGAAGAAACATGGAATATCCAAAGCAATTCTAGGCAACAAAGCAAGGGAGGAGGCATCTCATTTCCTGACTTGAAACAGCACTATAAAGCCACAGTGATAAAATCGGCTTGGTACTGGTAAAGAAATAGACCTGAGGATCAATGGAACAGATTAGAAGATGCAAGCACAACTACAAAGATACTCAGCCACCTGATATTTGAAAAAGGGGCTAAATATATCTACTGGAAGAAGGATAGTCTCTTTAATAAATGGTGTTGGAAAAATTGGCTCTCTACATGCTGAAGACTGAAACTAGATCCATGCATATCACTATACACAAAACCAAAGTCTAAATGGATCAAAGACCTCAATATTAAAACAGAAACACTAAATATACTGGAAGACAAGGTAAGTAGAAATCTTGGATACAAAGGGGTATCCAGAGAATTCATGAACAAAACACAAACTCCATGGGAAACTCTTCAAAGACTTAACAAATGGGATCTCATATTATTGACAAGTTTCTCCACTTCAAAGGAAATCACCAACAGAGTGAAAAGAAAACCCACAGAGTGGGAAATAATTTTAACCAACAATCCCTCAAACAATGGACTTGTGTCCAGAACATACAAAGAATTGAAAAACATCAAGCCCCCCAAATTGAAAGACCCTCTCCAAAAATGGGCATCTGAGATGAACACACAGTTCTCACAGAAAGGTATATGAATGGCAAATAAATACATGAATAAATGTTCACCATCACTGGCCATTTGAGAAATGCAAATTAAATCAACATTGAGATTCCACCTCAATCCATAAAGAATAGCTGCCATCAAGAAATGAACTGATAACAAATGTTGGTGAGGCTGCAGAGAAAAAGGAACACTGCTCCACTGTTGGTGGGAATGTAGACTGGTGCAACCATTATAGAAATCCAAATGGAGAATTCTCAGAAGACTAAGATTGGAAACCCCATTCAATCCAGCTATACCCCCCTGGGTATTTTCCCTGAAGAATGGAAATGTTCATATCACAGTGATATATGTGCACCCATGTTCATAGCTGCATAATTTGTGAGAGCTAAATCCTGGAAACAATCAAGATGCCCATCAACTGCAGAGTGGATGAAAAAGATGTGGCATTTTTATACAATAGAATATTACTCAGCTATAAAAAAGATGATCTTGAAGCCTTCATAGGCAAATGGAGACAACTTGAGACTACCCTCATTAGTGAAATAAATAAGAATCCTATTTACAAATATCATATTGTGTCTCTAGTGTAAAAAGTAAATAAGAACTACAAGTGTGATAAAACCAAAATGTGTAATTGCTATTGTAGAAAAGAGAGGAAAAGAAAGTGCTCTAAGGGATATAACTGAATGTATGTTTGAATGTGTAAAATAGATGACCACATTGCTGAATCTTTGTTTGAGCTTTGAGCAGAACTGTTTGTAGTCTGACTTTTTGAATGTTTACTACATACCCTTTAACTTTTTAACTTGAACAACTACATCCATGATGATAGTATGTAATTTATAAATTACTGATTTCTTAGTAGGACTTTTTCTCATTTTCCTTTTTTTTCTTTCTTTTAGATTTCTCTATTGTTGCTACCCTTTTTTATGTTTTGCTTTTTTTCTTCTCTTTAAATAATTTTTAAAAATGTATAATAGCTATTGTAAAAAAAGAGGAAATAGGAAGCAGTATAAAAGATATAGCTGAATGTATGTCTAGGTTTGCGGTATTGATATCCATATTTCTAGGTTCTTGTTGGATTGTTGAACAGATCTGTTTGCACTCTCACTGCTTGAGTGTCTACTTTGTGTGCTTTAATTTTGCAACTTGAATAACTATTTCTAAAAGAACAATATGTAATTTAACAACTAGTGATTTCTTACTGTTTATCTTCTTTTGTCTGTCTTCAAGTTTTGATAGTCTATCCTTAGTTTCTTTTAAAGCATTTTGCCAGATTTCAATGGAGTTTTTAATTTCCTGATAGTCTCTCTGAATCTGCTTTATGTATTCTATTTTTTCTTTATATTCTTTATTGAATAATTTTCTCCTTTTTTTGTTTTCCTCCATTCTTCCATCTGTATCTTCCTGAGAGATACTCCCCGAGAGCATTTCTTTTATTACTCTACTCATATCTTGCCTAACCTGATTTAATATTTGAGTTTTGAGTTCATCTACAAGTCCTGAAGATATCTTTTAATGTCCATTGAAGCCACATCTGCTGTTGCGTGTTTGCTGCCCTTTGTCTCCATTGTTTTTCCCTCTCCTGGATCAGGGCTTTCAAGGTTCTGGGCTGGTGCCTCCTCCTCCCTCTCTCTCTGCTGTAATGGTCCTGGCTTCCTCCACACGGGTTACAGTGCAGGTAACAGCCCCCTTCTCTGTTGGCCATGTTTCCTCTGAAGCACACTGGTGAGGGACCTCCACCCTCTCCTGAATGATCACACTGTTACAGTCAATCCAGTATAATCCAATGTTTGCCACCTGGGAGCAAAGTTCCAAATTTTCTCACACTAACTGGAGCCTGCTGAGATCTTCTCATGTTCCTGGTGGGAGGGCAGGCCCAGGTGATGCAGTTCAGGTCAGTTTTCAGTCTTGGGCTGGCCTCCCCAGTGTTCCTGGTGGCAGAGCAGGCCCACAGCAGAGGTTCCAGGCAGCCTAGGCCTGAGGTAGTCCTCTGCTGAGCCCCTGGTGGCAGGGCAGGCCACAGCAGAGGTTCTGGGCAGCCTACCCCTGAGGCAGGCCTCCACTGATTTCCTCCTGACTGCTCTTATCACTGAGGTGCAAGCAGCTCCTGCCTATGCCTGCTCCTACCAACTGGGCCAACAAAACTGCAGAGGCCTTCCCCCATTAGTGCTTGCTAGGTGCAGGGAATCTATTTGGGATGGCTCATTGGGTCCCATGTTTGGGAAATTTTCTGCTATTATTTCTATAATTACTTTATGTATGTCATTTGCCTGGACTCCTGTATCTTCACTAATACCCATTATTCTTATATTGTTGCTTTTGGCATCATCACGAAGCTTGTGGATTGTGATTTCATGCTGCTTTGTTATTTTTAAAAGTTCTATCCTTTCCTGATCACTAACTGTGATCCTGTCCTCAAGGTCCAAAATCCTATCCTCAGCTTCCTTTAGGTGGTTTTGTACACTTTCAATAGAAATTTTTATTTCTTGGATGTCTCTTTGAGTTTGTTTCATGAATTATGCTTGTTTTCTATATTGTTCATTCAAAGTTTTAATCAGCTTCCCTTGCTCATATACTTTTTTTCTCTAGTTCTTCTTTAGCTGCATTCAACAACTCCTTTACTAAAGTTGTTATTTTTATTTTTACATGGAACACTACTTCTAATTTGATTTCCTCTATAGCCTGATGCAGTTGCTTTTTTTTATTTCACTTGCTATCTTTTCAGTGTTTCCTGGTGCATTACTTTTCAGGTCCTCTATTTCAATGTCTTCTATGCTTTCTTCTGGTAAACTATATGTGTGAGATTGCATTTTGATTTTTTGTTTTGTCATTTTCACTCTGCCTGTTGTTTCCTATGTGTAGGAAAGGATCACACACACTCTTTTCAGACACACCAAAGTATTACAGTTAGTTGGAGGGGGTTTTATTACTGGCCCTATTTATCCTCTGTACACCTCTATTTTAGTGGTATACTCACCACACTGATACAGTTAATCCACTGTAGTCCAAGATCCTCCACTTGTGAGCAAAGTTCCAAATATTTTCACACTAACTGGAGCCTGCTCATGTGTTCTGATGTTTCAGGTGGGAGGACGGGTCAAGTTGAAGCAGTGCAGGGCAGTTTTCAGTCTTGGGCAGTTCTTCTCAATGTTCCCAGTGGCAGGGCAGGCCTATCGTGGAGGTAACAGGCAGCTTACCCCTGATGCAGGCCAGATTTTGCTAATTTTTTAGCTGCCCTCAAATCTCCTTCTTCTCTTTATTGTACAAAGCACTTGATTTCTTTTTAATTGTAGTAATATCTTCTGGACAACACTTCTTTCATTAAAAATTGTTTTAAAGATAAAAGAACAAGATAGGACAGAACAGAGTAGATCAGACCAGAACAATGTAAGCAACACAGCACTTCACAACAAGACAATTGGATATTGTCATAATGCCTCCTTCTTTTAAATAGTTGATCATAGCTTCACACACAGTAATATCAAACATAGCAAAAGAGAATAAAACCATTCAAGAGAATGAAACTATTATAAGGCATTCGGAACCAAATAACAGAAAATTAACAATGGCTACTATAATATTTCATTTTTTGTCTCACTCCAGAAAGAATGGCCAGAATCAAGAAAACTACCAACAACAAAGGCTGGAGAGGCTTTGGGGAAAAAGGAACTCTTCTACACTGTTGGGAGTGTACACTGGTGCAACCACTGTGGAGGTCAGTCTGGAGATTTGTCAAAAACATGGGATTGGAAGTCCCATTTGATCCAGCTTTCCCCTCCTAGCCATATTCCCAGAAGAATTGAAAACATCATACCACAGTGATATATGTTCACCCATGTTTATAGCAGCATAATTTGTAATAGCCACATCTCAGACAATACTTGCTTTAGGCACAAATTTATAGTTTGCTTTGGGTCACTATTTAGGTTTTCAGCTTTGAACTTTTGTCCACAACTCACACTATAAACCTGTTTCAGGATAACTAGCAGTACATGGGCCACAGCCTCAAATTTATGCTGCCTCAACGTATCCTTACAGGATTAGTTCCAATGTTCTGAAAAATTATAGAATACATTAAAATGTAAACATATTATTATCATTAGTAGTAGTATAATTAATTTTGGCATCACATATCTGTCAATGGGGCCCTTGTTTTCAACTGAAATTTGCTTATCTTGACATTTATTTTTCACATTCCTCACAGCATGCTGGTTGTCTAAGTTATGAGTAGCATCACTCATTTGGCTTCTTTAAAACCATCTAAAGATACTCAGGCCTTCATTTCCAAAATTTTCCAAACTCATCCTGGAAAACTATTCCAAAGGCCTATGAAACACATAGTGGGTTATAATTATAGAAATAAGTACACTTATCTGTTACTATTTATTCAAACTACAGGGTACCTTCAGTTTAAAGAGAAAGAGTTGATTTAATTCATGGTTTCAGAAGTCAGCTCATCCTTTGTCATCTCCAAAGGAAGGACACAGTGGCAGTGGGTGTGCTGAGACAGCAGAGATTAATTCCTAGCCAAAAGCAGCAGGGAAGAGGAACACAGGCAGGTAAAAGGCAGCGGCACAGGCTCCTGGGGATGTGTGTTTCGGGCCTCACTACTGGAGGCTGAGTCAAGAGCCAGAATAATGAGTCTTTGCCATGATCATAGGGTGATGTATGAACTCAAGAAACTACACTTTTGAGAGCCTCTTGGTATATGTCTACAGCTCTCTATCTATCACCCTATTAATTATGATGGGCTTGGAACTACCAAATAGTATGAATGTAAATATTAGATTAGCAGCCCTTGAGCTTGACACCTCAAGGAAATTTTATAGGAAAATATTTTATAGGCAAGACAAAATTTATTCATGCACCCAGTTAAAACAAAAGCAAAGCAGAACATTCTTCAAATCAATATTTTTTTCATAGTGTGGAAATTACTAAATTGTTTCAAAAGTCCACAGCACTCTTTGGAGTGATATGGATGGATTTTATGACTTACAGCCCTCCTGGAAATGTATGAAATTATGCTGTAAAACTGAATATCATCACACTTTCAACCTACTAATTGCATTCCTAGAAGATATTTTTACAATGTTATGAATTCTTTCTTTTGCTAATCAATATTGATTCACAGAAAAATGGGTAAATACGTTCCAAGGCATTCACACAATGAAATGCTATAGTAGTGAAGATGATTATACAACTACATCCAACAACTGATACAAAATTTAGTTATTGACAAATGTAAAAGTGAATTCCTATAAGTCTACATATAGTAACTCACTCAACATTCAAAATCAACTAATATTAAAAACCCCCATTTGTAGTATGGGTAGCTTATTTTTAAGAAGTAAGATAATTGTACATAAAAATCATTATTTTATACTGCAGGTAAGGAAAGGGACAAGATAGGAAATAATGGTTCACAGCATGTTAGTTTTTAGGATTGGCTTTGAGTTTCAAAAAATTATTTTAGTATAAAAATAAAATAACAAAATAAAAACAAAATAGTTTGGGAAAGGTGAATCTGCACTGGAGGTTTTGTAGTTAGAAGTGCTTTTTCCTGTGCCTAGCGACCTTCATTCAACTAGGGGAGCAAGACCCACCAAACAGGGATCAAAGCCAGCATCACGTGCCGCAAGGTGAGTTCCAGAAAGCAAAAGCAGACCTGGAAGGGTTTGGGACCATCAATCCCGGCAGCTGGGTGCCTGCCCAGCCCCCTTGGGTCATTGGACTAGGCTACAGAGGTTCTGTGGGCTTGAGTGGACTGCACCGAGCAAACTTCATTCAACCAGGGGAGCCAGGCCCACTGAAGGGGGAAACAAGCCAGGGTGGTGCCATGAGGGAAAGCTTCAGAAAATTGCTGGAAGCACATAAATACAGGAAAATGACAAAACAAAAGACCAAAAAGTAATCTCAAACCCCCAGCCCATCCCAAGAAATAGGAGCCATGAACATAGAAGAAAATACTACACATACACCTGAAATGTATGAAATGATATCAACTGAAATAAAGAAGCAAGTACTGGCAGCTATGAGGGAACTCAAATCAGAAATATTCTCCCAGGTAAAAGAAGAAATGATAAAAGTAGTGAAAGAAATACTGAATGCATCCAACAAAGACACAGCTAAACAGTTAGTGGAACAAAGCAAAATGATAGAATCCCTGAATGAACAGTTTAAGAGAGAAACAGAATGCATTATGCAGATTCAAAGAGATACACAGGAAATCAAAATCTCTAATGAAAGTTGCAAAAACCATCTCAACAAAAGTGAAGATAGACTCTCAGACCTCGAACATAAGATTGCAGCTAATGAACAGGAAAGGAAAGATATTATAACAATAACAAGAAATCCGGAAGTAACAATTCAACAGCTGCAAGATGATGCAAAGAAAAACAATATAAGATTAATAGGGATAAATGAAAAAGAAGGGGAAAACACAAAATATATCAAGAGGCTATTTACAGAAGTAGTAGATGAAAACTTCCCAAACATGAATATGGAAACTGACATGTAGATTAGTGAGACATATAGGACTCCAAATAGCCATAACCAAAACAAAACTACACCCAGACATATAATTATCAACATCCCAGAAATCCAACATAAGAACAGAATATTAAAAGCTGTTAGAGAGAAGAGACAGGTCACCTATAAAGGAAAGCCTATCATAATCATGGCAGACTCCTCAACACAAACAATGAAGTCAAGAAGAGCATGCAGTGAAGTTTTTCAGATCCTTAAAGAAAACGACTTCCAACCCAGATTGATGTACCCTGCAAAACTGTTGGTCAAAATGGGTGGAGAAATAAGATACTTCCATGACAAGGAACAGCTGAAGAACTTCATGATCACCAAACCAAACCTACAAAGAATACTGAAAGACATTCTAGATACACATAGGAAAAAGACAGACAGTTGAAGAGAATGGAAAGCTAAGATACAACATCAGAAAGATAACATGTAAGCAATAAACCAATATATGACAGTTATAACCATTAATGTAAATGGCCTCAATTAACCAATTAAAAGAAACACACTGGCAGAATGTATCAAGAAACAACTTCCAACCATATGCTGTCTATAAGAAACCCATCTAACCCAAAAGGAAACTCATAGACTGAAAGTCACAGGATGGAAAACAGTACTCCATGCAACAGACAACCCCCCAAAAAAGCGTGGGTAGCTATTCTGTTTGCAGACCATGTGAACCTCAAACCAAGAATGGTCCAAACAGACAAAGAAGGTCACTACCTACTACTTAGGGAAAGCAGCAAGAGGAGGAGATAACAATCTTAAATATATATGCACCAAATTCCAGAGCACCCAACTACACAAAGCAAGTATTAACAGAAATGAAAAATCAAATAGGTAATAACACAATTATAACAGGGAAATTTAACACATGATTGACACAAAGGCATAGATCAACTAGACAGAAAATCAGCAAAGAAATAACAGAAATGAAGCACACTTGTGAACAAATGGATTTGGTAGATGGAAAATTTATTGCACTGTGTTCCCACATTAGGAAAACAGAATGAACAAAAATAAGCAACCTGATATTACACCTGAATCATCTAGAAAAAGAAGAGCAAGTCAAGCCCAAAGCCTAAAGAAGGGAGGAAATTATAAAGATCAGAGCAGAAATTAATGCAATAGAGACTAAGAAAACAACTCAAAGAATCAATGAATCAAAGAGTTGGTTCTTTGAAAGAATAAATAAAACTGATAAGCCCCAGGCCAACCTAATTTAAAAAAGGAAATAAAGACTCAAAATCATGCAATACAGAATGAAAAAGGAGAAATCACTACTGACCCTGTGGAAATGCAGAAGATCATCAACTACTATTTCAAAAACCTCTACTCTCAGAGGTTCAATAACACAGAAGAAATGGACAGATTCCTAGAAACATACGAACCACCAAAGTTGGATCAAGAAGATATAAAACTGCTGCATAACCCAATTTTTATTAATGAAATTGAAAATGTAATCAAGTCTCCACCAACAAAGAAGGGCCAGGGCCAGATGGATTCATTGCAGAATTCTACAAGAAATACAAAGAAGACTTAGTGCCAACACTCCTCAATGAAACTAAAAGGGAAGCAATTCTCCCTAAGTCATTCCTGGAAGCAAATGTCACTCTAGTAACAAAACCTTAGAAAGACCCAACTAAAAAAGAGAACTATAGGCCAATATACCTAATGAACATAGATGCAAAAATTCTCAATAAAATATTGGCAAATAGGATACAGCAAATCATCAAGTAGATTATACACCATGACAAAGTGGGATTCATCCCAGACATGCAGGGATGGTTCAACATACATAAATCAATAAATGTAATCCACCTTATCAATAGAGCCAAAAGCAAGAATCACCTGATCATTTCTATAGATGCAGAAAAAGCTTTTGATAAGATCCAACACCCATTCATGATAAGAATCTTACAAAGAATTGGAATAGATGGTTTTTACCTCAATAGGATAAAGGCCATCTATGACAAACCAACATCCAGTGTCATATGAAATGGCCAAAAAAAAAGCCTTTACTTGAAATCAGGCACAAGATGAGGATGTCCATTATCACCATTTCTATTCAATATAGTACTGGAAATACTAGCATGAGCAATTAGATAAGACAGGGAAATAAAAGGAGTAAAGATAGGAAAAGAAGAAGTTAAACTATCATTATTTGCAGATGACATGATACTCTACATAGAAGACCCCCAAACCTCCATTGAAAGTCTCCTATCCATAATAAAGAAATTCAGAAAAAAACAGCTGGATACAAAGTCAATACTCAAAAATCAAAATCACCGAGAGAGACATAAGAGAAGACACACCCTTCACACTAACTTCCAAAAAAATGAAATACCTAGGAATTAACCTAACAAAAGATGCAAGAGTTGTAAAGGGAAAATTATAATAGACTGAAAAAAAAACCACGAGGACCTCAGAAAATGGAAAGACATCCCTTGTTCATAGATAGGAAGAATGAATATTGTAAAAATGGCCATTCTCCAAAAATTGGTATACACAGTCAATGCAATCCCAATGAAAATACCACTAGCATACCTCACAGATCTAGAGAAAACACTCCTAAAATTCATCTGGAACCAGAAGAGACCTAGAATAGCAAAGACAATTCTAAGCAGCAAAGCCAAGGCAGGTGGCATCACAATCCCTGACTTGAAGTTATACTACAAAGCTACTGTAATAAAATCAACATGGTATTGGAATAAAATCAGACCTGAAGATCAATGGAATAGATTAGAAGATACATCTACAAATACACTCAACCCCCTTATCTTTGATAAAGAGGCCAAGCATTTTCACTGGAAGAACGACAGTCTCTTTAATAAATGGTGCTGGAAAAATTGGCTATGCATATGCAAAAAACTAAAATTAAACCCATGCCTATCACCATGTACTAAACTAAAATCCAAATGGATCAAGATCTAAATATTAAAACAGAAATGCTAAATCTGTTGCAAGACAAAGTATGTAAAAATCTTGAAGACATAGTTGTAGGTAGAGAATTCAGGAACAAGAAACAAACTGCATGGGAAATACTTCCCAGAATCAATAACTTACTAAAGAGTTTCTACACATCCAAAGAAATCTCCAGTAGAGTGAAAAGAAAACCTACAAACTGGGAAAAAATCTTAAGGAACTGTCCCTCAGACAAAGGATTTCTGTCTAGAGCTTGTAAAGAATTAAAAAAAAAATCAGACACCCAAAATTCAAAGATCCAATCCAAAAATGGGCATCTGAGATGAACACACAATTTTCATATGAAGAAATAAGAATGGCAAATAAATACATGAAAAAATGTTCACAATTGGTCATTAGAGAAATGCAAATTAAAACCACACTGATATACCATCTCACTCCAGAAAGAATGGCCAGGATCAACAAAATTACCAACAACAATGCTGGAGAGGCTGTGGGGAAAAAGGAATGCTTCTGCACTCTTGGTGGGAATGTAGACTGGTGCAACCACTGTGGAGGTCAATCTGAAGATTCCTCAAAAATCTGGGGATGGAGTCCCATTTGACACAGCTATTCCACTCTTAGGCATATTCCCAGATCTGAAAACCTCTTACCACTGTGATATATGTGCACCCATGTTTATAGTGGCACAATTTGTAATAGCCAGATCTTGGAAACAACCTAAGTGCCCATCAACTGAGGAATGGATAAAAACATTGTGGTACTTTTATACAATGCAGTACTACCCAGCTATAAAGAATGATCACATTGAGATATTTATAAATAAATCAAAGCATCTTGAATCCATACTCATAAGTGAAATACATCAAACACACATGTATAAATACCGTATAGTCTCCCTAGTGTAAGAAATGGTAAGAGTACAGAGGATTTTATGGAAATCATGGTTCACCATTATACTGCTTTGATGTCTTATGTCTTCATTCTTTGGTTCAAATGGTTTTATTCTGTTTTGTTTGATCTTAATATATGTGATCATATGAATAGTTACTTTGAAGACAAGACTGTATGGTAGCCAGTGTTGATTTAATATCATCTTGCTCTGAAGTCCTACCATGCTTTTGTTTTTCTATTACCGTTGGTTCTATCACATTGTGTCTTATTGGATTTTAACATGTATGATAGTAAAAACAAAATTTTTATGGAAAATGACCTAATATAGCAGCATTATTCATCTTTGGTTTTATGTTTCAGAATGTCTTGGAATACTTCCATTCTCTTGAGTTGTTTATTCTACTTTGTTATATTTGACATTAGTGTGTGTAAAGCTAAGTTCAACTGTTTCAAAGAGAGAGAGATTATGATAGCTACTGTTAATATCCAATTGGCTTGTTGTGAAGTTCTGTGTTGCTTACATTGTTCTGTTCTGATCTGCTTAGATCTGTCCTCTTTTGTTTTATTCTCTTTAAAATAAAAAAATATGTATGATAGTAAAAACAAAATTTTTATGGAAAATGAGATAATATAGCAGCCATTGTTCATCTTTGGTTATTTGGTTCAGAATGTCTTGGAATACTTCCATTCTCTTGAGTTGTTGGTTCTACTTTGTTATGTTTGACACTGTTGTGTGTAAAGCTAAGCACAATTATTTTAAAGAAAGAGACATTATGATAGCTACTGTTAATTCCCAATTGTCTTGTTGTGAAGTACTGTGTTGCTTACATTGTTCTGTTCTGATATGCTTAGACCTGTCCTTTTTTGTTTTATTCTGTTTAAAATAAAAAAGAAATGTTTTTTCATACCTGTGTGTTGTCTCTGCTTCCTTTTGTCTTGTCTCCAACTTTATCAGACTGTCTCAATTTATGGTGATATCACAGGCAGAAGCTATTGTGTCTCTCCTCAGAATGTCTATTATGGATGAAAATGAATGACTTTTTACATTAATTGCCACATAAACCACAAAAATTTTGTGTTTGCCTCTCATTTGTTACTAGATTATACACCTGTTCATTAGTTTTAAGGAAATGTTTTCCCATTCACTAACTGAGAGCCATCCTTGGGACATGATACTCTCAAACCTTATATGTTAAATATCCACAGGTTGTGTTTTCCTAGAGGAAAATCAGGATTCAGTTACTCTGAGAGAAACTGGATTTGTGTTATGCGTCAAATGTCAGGGACCCATGAGACAGTTCTAACAGCCCATCTTCAGCCATCATTGTGAAAGACAGGATGTTTCAGCAAAGGGTTTGGATACCATTATTATTTCAGCAGCTTTTTTTTAAAGTTTTATCATGTTAATAAAATTTTTTTTCAATTTGGTTTTATTTCTTTTATTTAGCCTTTATTCAATGGTTGTTGATTGAATAGTATAAATAATGTTTTTTACAGATATGTCATGGTACACTTGGTGGTGGAAAGACTCAATAGGAATTTATATCTTACAAAACTTGCTAAGAGTTTGAAGAATTAAAGGAATTTTTACCTGGCTTCTACTCATCATGTAAAGTTTTCCCATTTTAAAGTCAAATAGTAATTAATGACTTCAGGATTTGCATCCTGTGTTTCAGATATGAGTGCTCAAGTGTTTCTTTCCTGAACTCCTTCAAAGCTTCTAGTTCTTCAGCTTCACTGTTTCAAAGTTTATAAGGATTTAATCATGATTTCTTGTGCATGTTACTTGAGCCACTTCAGGGCAGGACAACTTTTAAATGACAACATTTTCATATACTTTGCTGTGAGCTCACTTCTCCAACCTCAGTTTCCTTTTAATGAACTCTACCAATACTGTGATTTAAAATATCAGTTATAAATGATGGTGTTCAGTCAACTTTTCACTTGTGCATCCTATTCCTACCTGAGTATCAACCTCCTGTTTCTACTTTATTATTAATTCTATGTTTCTGAACCTGAGATAGACTTACTTAGCCTTCAAAAATAGCTTTAGAAAAACCATTTTCAAAACTGCCTGTTTTTTCAATGTAGATTGGTATAAAGAAAATCTGTGGAAAGAAATGATACAGAACTTCAAAAAGTAATGTTAAGAATACATCCTTAGTTGATATATTACATACTGTTACATTAGAAGTAGTTGTTACAGTTATAAAATCAAACAGAAAACATGAACAGAAAATCAAGCAATGACAGCACAAACTATTCTGTTTGATGAAGTAACAAAAACATAGCTGTATGGTTATCTATCTTTCTCACTTAGATGTACATACAATTATATGTGTGTACCTACAAGTTGATCTTTCTTTCCCTTTTATTATTATATATTTATTAAACATTTTGGAGTCTTACTATTCTTTCAGTTTTACCTTTTTTCCATTTTGCTTTTTTGTTAAATAAAAAAAGAAAATATATCTAAAGAGAAGAAAAACAGAACATGACAGTCACTATTACAGACCTCAGTATTGAACTTAAAAAAACATTCATTTGGGGATAGCTGACTAACTTCTACGAATTTAGATTGCTCTTCTATGAAATATTATTTTTAACTTCCCTCATGAAATACTAATGTAAATTAAAAGAGGTCAGCTTAAGCAATATGTACTAAATCTATTGTATAAAGGTACTCAATAAGTACTTGGTGAACTGAAACTATTCCAAACATATGCCTTCCTGAAATAACTTTTTGCTAATATTAATTAGTGAAACAGATGAAATGACTTTGGAAAAAAGTTATGAGATTTGATGTTTGCTTGCTATATATATTAACCTTTAGGCCATTTATCATACATAATTCTGGAAATTCTTGGAAGTTCATGAATGTCTGGTTTTCCAGATACAACGCTGTCCTCTCTACTTTGTATTTTCATATATATCAAAACTATATATCAGGAACTAAAAAAAAGCTTGATCCCTAGCAAAGGAAGTGCAACTTTGAGTACTGAGTGGGGAGCAAATTTGTTCCTTGATGAGCCAATTCCTGTTTCACCAATGACTTTCGATTTTCAAAATACTGAAATGTTTTTCCTGATTTCTGTCACCTTCTCAACCACCCAGAGGCAACATTCTTCTTACAAGTGTGTGAACTGAGCCCCTGCATATCCTTATTTCTGTCTGGTTAACTGGTATGAAGACAGTTGCTGTTCTGGTAGGCTAAGTACACAAGCCCAAGGATAATTTTTTATACACATACAAGATGTTTCTCTGTAGAAGAATAAAGAAAACTTTCAGGAATAATATTTTTAAGATGCTAACATTTTGTGTCATTGTGTGTTGAAAATTACCCCCAGAATGCAGAGTTTTGGTGGGTTATCTAATAGAGAAGTTGCTTTCCAAAGAGAATGGACAGATGGGGGTTAATTTAGAATCATCTGTGTGTTTAAGCGATGTATTATTCTTGCTTTCTGAGCTTAGAATCATTAGAACTTAATCTATAAAATTTCTATTATATATGATTTGCACTTATATCATTTCTACACCTTGAAAGAAAAGTATGCAAAAAATAATGCAGTGTTTTAAAAGATTACTGTTTATCAAGGAATTATATTGAGTGAAACATTAGCATCAAGATAGAAGCTATATTTTGAAATCAACAAGAACCTGATACAACAAAATCAACCTCTTGTGTAGGCAGAGAACAGTGCTTAGATCTATCCAACTTCTATAAACAGCAGAGTGTAGAAAACTTCCCAGGTGCTATCAACGTAATATATCTGAAAAGATATGTCCTTTCAAAGAGTCATGGGAGGGGCTTGGGTTTTAGCTCAGTGGCATAAACCCCTGCCTGGCAAGTGCAAGGTCGTGAGTCCAATCCCTGGTACCAAAACAAACAAACATAAAAAGAATCATAGGTACCAAAATTTCAGGTGACATTTTGTTTGATTAACAGTGAAAGAAAATGTTAGTAGATAATAATCATCTTGCCAGGTTTTCTAAATGAATCCAGATTTTCAATCTCCAACTGACAAGTTTTTCTAGAATGCTGCATTTCATAGAACTATTACTTTTCATGTTTCTTAATTACTAGCTTAAAGAATATAATTTGTAATTGATCAACAGTTGAGATTTAGATTGGAAAGATGAATACTATTTTCCAGAACATGAAAATTAAGACATTAACTATGTGATATAAGATATACATACATATATATATATATAATGATGAAACAATATAATAATAATTTATGCAATTATTAATACTTTTTGAAGGTGAAAGAAAACATGACATATTTTGGCCAATCCCCAAAATATTTTGAATAAAAATTATCTTTCTCCTCAATATTTATTGCTACTTAACCTTAAACCCGGCATGTTTTCTACTTTACCATTTCATCATGTTATGCTCTATGTATAGTAAGATTTAGAAAGAATACATATTAATATTCTGATGGTCAAGACAACTAGATATACACAGCATAGAATGACACTGGATTTTATAATTATTTCTGGTAATATTTACCAAATGGAAGGAACCATGAGATTGAACTATAAAGCAAGGAGCAAAAAGAAAATAGTTTAAATTACTCTTTACATTGTAATTGACTGCAGTATAAAATGCTTTGGAAAGACTGTCTGCTGTTTTGCAGAGAAGGCTACACTCTGCTTTGAAATAAAGTGAGTATAGGGATTCACTGAAAGAATACATACTACTAATGTATCTAAAGCAGAGTGTGTGTTTTTAAGAGAGCCCTGAAGGAGCACTGCTTCTCACTCTGGCCTCTGGAGCATGATCTAGAAGCACAGGAAGAGTCATCTGAAGCTGTGTTCTCCAATCCCTCTTCCAGTTTCTGCTCTACTTAGTATATGTTAGTGGTACATACTAACAACAGTCATCTTGGGGAATTCATAGACATGCACACCACTTCTTCATCATTAATACATCTTCTGCCATCATTCCCCATCCCAGAATTAATTTTCCGTATCCTCAAAGTCTGCCTTCCCTTTCCTATAGTTTCTTACCTTTTATTTATTCTTTAAATTATTAATATTTTTGGTTTTTCATGCAGCAGAAACCAGGCAATATATAAGTTTGTGTTGTGAGTCTCATGAATCTCACTCAATATTATGGTCTCCTTGTCCACCCATTTTCCAAAATGACTGGAATATATCTTTCTTCATAGCTGTACTGTACTGCATTTTTCAAAAACAGCACAATATCTCTTTTTAATTTTTTTTATTTAAAGAGAAACAAAAGCATGTAAAGGTAGAGATAATACAGAATTTCAAAGAAAAAAGATAAAAATAAGAAATCACTAGCTGATAAATTACATATTGTCCTCTTGGAAATAGTTTTTCACGTTACAAAATTAAAGCATACAAACTAGATATTCAAACAGTGAGAGTGTAAACAGCTATGCATGCATGAATCTCTACGTGTATTTCTATCCTTTCTGTATTAGAGGGAAAAACAAAACTTAGGAAGACAAAACAAAACAAATTTCTAGCGAAACATGAAATCAAAATGTCATATAAATCCACAGTACAAGGTGATCTACAATGATTACTCTGTTTTTTCTTTTCATCTTCAATAGAATTGCCTATATCATCAGGGATAATTTAATATAGCAGTTTAATTTGAATATAACAGTACATAACAATATTAGTAAAAATAAAACATTGTAGACAGTATAAAACTTCAAAGGCAGG